>JAKTWG010000108.1:0-19156 GCA_030560915.1 Pichia sp. NRRL Y-12824 | reverse complement strand
TTCCGATATAGTGTAACGGCTATCATGGTCCGCTTTCACCGGGCAGACCCGGGTTCGACTCCCGGTATCGGAACTCTTATTTTAAGCCTGGTTAGCTCAATCGGTAGAGCGTTTGACTCTTATGAAATCTAGGAAACTAGCAATCAAAAGGCTGCGGGTTCGAGCCCCGCATCGGGCTTATTTTTTTTTTTTTGTTAAATTGGATCAAACAAACAAATACAAGCTGTTTTTCTCCATAAATCAAATCTACAGTCTCCCCTCCAAGAAAACATTCATCAACTGTAAAATAAATTAATTAATCAAAAATCTTGATCTGTTTTCTCTCGCACTTCGTTTTTTTTTTTCTTTCTTTCTTTCTTGTACGCGTAATCCCATTTTCGCATTTCTCATATTTTTCGCCTTCAAAACGCGTTCCTTTATGTAATAAATGTGCAATCATAATGACCATTTTAGTCTTTTCAATCTTATCTTATTTTCACATCAAAACAGAGACAAACATTCAACAAAATAAATACAAATATGAATTTTAACGCATACAGCGACGGAACAGGTTATGGTGGTTACGGCGGTCCTAGCTCAGGTGGTCATTTAGATGGTGGTTTCGATAACAATAACTTAAATTCTAATGGTGGAAACGATTCTCAATTCGGTAGTGGAAGTCAAGGAAAGCCAGGTTATGCTAGACAATTTATTGTACCAGTTACAATTAAGATGTTAAATGAAGCTTCTGTTGAAGGTGGTCATGATGGTTCTTATTTCACTCATGGAATAGAATTATCTTATGTGCGATTTATTGGTGTTATTAGAGAAATCGATTCACAAAATGCGACTCATACAATGTACAAATTAGAAGACGGCACTGGTGTAATAACTATTAGAGTGTGGAATAATGATTCTTCAGATAGTCAAAATGCAGATGATATGGATGATGGTGAAAATGATTCCGGTTTTAAACAACCTAAATATAGTTCGAATGATTACGTTGAAGTAGTTGCAACTGTTAAAGAATTTAACAATAAAATTCAAATTCAAACTCAAAAATTATCTAAAATTGAAAATTTTAATGAAGTTCCTTATCATTTATTAAATGTTGCTAAAAATTTCTTATCAAGGAAAAATGGCGTAAATTTGCCACCTTCATCATCTGGTTCAATTACAGGTAATGCTGATATTAAACAAGATTCATTATTTGTTCAAGATGAACCTTCTAATGCTTCAAAATCTCTTGCTGATCGTTTATTAGATTTTATTAAACAACACAGTCAAACAATGAGCGATGGTGTTCCAATGCAATATATGGCACAAGATTTACATTTATCAATGGATCAAGTCGAATCTGGTATTTCTGAATTAGTAGAAGATGGTCGTATTTTTTCAACTACTGATGATACACAATATTTACCATTATAAAAAAACACTATCTATAACCTTTGCTGATCTAGCTGCAAAAAATGCGGCCCAAAGATCTTCATCTCCTATAATTTCTCCCTCCTTTTTACTTATATCGTTAACTTTTGTAAGCTCTTTAGCTTCTAATACATTATCATCGATTTCCTCAATTTCTTCAATATCTTCTGTCTTTTTATTTACCTTTGCTGCTTGAATTCTCTTTTTCGTTCCTAAATATGCAATACTTTCTTCAATCGTACCTTCAATTATAAAATTCCAAACTTTAGTTTCTTTTTTCTGTCCAATTCTATGAATTCTATTAATTGCTTGAAGTTCAAATGATAAATTAACAATAGGTTCACATAAAAACACATGTGATGCATTAGTAAATGTTAGTCCTGCAGCTTGAGCAATTGTATTTAATAAAAAACATGAAATTTTAGAATCTTTCTTAAAATCAATAATATCTTGATTGAGTTTATTATGTTCACCCATCTTTCTTTGTCTTGTATTAGGTGCAATTTTTTGATCCATCCAACTACGAAATTCAACACCTTCATAATTCATAGCTCTCCCTAATAGCAATAAGAACATATTCCATTGTGAAAAGATTAAAATTTGAACTCCAGGTTCTTTATTAACCAAATATTTAACTTGCCTGATAATCATGTCAACTTTCGTACCATAACTTCTTTTTAATGTAATATTAGAAATTTCTCTCAGTTCAACAGTTGGAAGTCCTTGATATACAAAATCCATATCTTTTTCAAATAATCTTCTATTTTGTAATAATTTAATTCTTTCCATATCATGAATACCATTACCATCATCATGATCTTCTTCATAATCCACTTCAACTTCGACTTCAACTTCCACTTTAATTTCATTGATTTCTTCTTTATTATCATGTATGGATTCAACAACATCACCTTTCAATCCACCTTTAGAATAGGTAAAATTGTATAATTCATTCACATGTAATTTCTTCTTACATATAGGACATATCTTTTTAGTTTTCATCCATTCATTTAAACATTCACGACAATATTTATGTCCACATGGTGTCAACGTACCTATTAAAATTCTATATCTACAAATCACACAAGAATCATCCTTTAATGTATCTTCAGAATCATTACTTTCACGTGTTGAATTTAATGATTTTAAATAGTTTAATCTGGTATTTAAATTTCTCATTTTAATTTGATCTTGATCAAGTTTTTTTTCAATATCTTCAATTTCCATTAATGCAACGTATTTTGGTGATGCTCCAAGTTTTTCCGGGAAGTAGTTAACTAATGTATCTGACCGTATTTGTAAAGATTTAAAATAAGAAACTTTCGAATTGAACGAATCGTTTAAAACATCAAAAATTTTATTCCTCATATTCTTGACATTTTTCATTTGTTTTTTCATTTCACTCTTAAGTAGTTTAATCAATTCATCAATTTGCTCATATTGGAAACTATTTGGATTAAATGATTGCAATTCTCCAACTAGTTCAAGAATAGAAGTATGAAATGAAAACCTTGGGTTCAACGTTCCTTGTGGTACATAGTACTTTCTCAATTTATCAAGTTCTATATTTAATGGTGTGTTATTATTATTAGATGCACCTGTAGGATTAAAGATTCTTTGAGATTTAGGTATTTTGGATGAATAAGATAACGAATCTTCAGTTGAGTTAAGAGCTTTTTCACGATCATCTAAAATCAATTGAAGTTGATCAATGTAAGCTTGTGAATTTTCTTGAGAAATTAAATATGAAATATATTCTTCACCAGTTTTTCCATTTTCTGGTTCATTTACAACAGGAAGTTTTTGATACTGATATAGTCTTTGAAACCAATGATTAATAATTGTCGATTGTTCGTTTAATTGATCCATCGATTCCTTTGCTCTGCTAAGAATGAATGAAATTCCCAATGATGTTGAATGGGATTGAAGTTCAGATGAAAAATTTTCAAAATATTGGGATATTAATGGTAATTCAATACTCTTCGATTCTTCCAACTTTTCTATTTCTTTATTAGTTTTAATCTTCGGGATTTCTTTAACTGTATACACGACAAATCCTTCAAATAACGTTTCTAGACGTTTAATCATTTCTAATGTTCTTTTTAATGGTTCTTCTAATAGTAAGTTCAAAATTTCATCTGCTTTTGAATAGTAATCAGTTTCTAAATAATAATGTTTCTTTTCTTCATCAGTTAATGTTTCAACATCAACCGCTTTTTCAACCTTTTCCTCTTCAAAATTTTCTTCCTTTATTGTTGTTTGTTCTACTAAATCAGTAAAGTTATCTGGTAATGGTTTCATAGGACGATAATGTTGATAATGTGCAGATGCTAACAGAAAAGACGATTGATGTAAATACTCTAATAAATTTCTAATTCTCAAACTCCAGATATTTTTATCTTCATCTTTACCTTTCCAAGATTTATAGAGTTCAATTTTCTTATTTAATATATTAATGATGTATTCGAAAATTTCAATAGATTTACTTGGGTTTCTTAAGAATTCATTTATTTTCCCTAATTTGATGTAATTTTTAACAAAAGCTAAAAAACAACTACTTGATTCTAATTCGTTATTAGTTATTAAATCACTTAACACGTCGTTTAATGTTCCAATCATGAAATCCGAGTTTTTAGCATTTTTATTAGAAACGGAATTTGAAGTACCACTAGCAGTTGAAGAATCTATTATATTTCGACGAAGTTGAGTACCATTCAACAAAGCATGACAACATGCCATTCTTAACTTACTACTCCAATTTCTCATCCCCGCTTTACTTCTTTCATAATCAAACCCTTCAACAATAGGTTCTCCATTGCTATTCAATCCCACTTGTTCTAAGAATCTATTAAACAAATCTGAATAATTATCATTTTCAATAGTTGTGAATGGAGATCGTAACATAATTCTTGTTTGTTTAGGTAAATTCACCTGTGTACCTACCATTTCTTTTGTGTGTCTTAAACAAATTCTTTGAAACAATCTATCAAATAAATATCTCGGAATATTATCCCACTGTTGAATATTTAATAAATCTAAAGGATACATTCTTTGTGATCTAATTAAACAATGTAAATCTTGTAAGTTCTTTCTAATAAGTGTACCCGATACACACCATGTATGAATTCTTGGTATAATTCTTGAAAAATGTGCCACTCTTGAAATTGAAATCGATGCTAATTGTGCTTCATCTAAAACCAACCTATAAAACTCTAATAACATCAAAGGTGAAGAATAATCTATTCTATCATAGCTTGAACTTTTACGTTTAGGTCTTGAAGTTGGTCTAAAAATTGCACGATCTAATTCTTTTGATAAGATATTATAAGATGTTAAAACGATATCATAAGTGCTTAATTGATTTGCAACTATTGTTGGTGTTAAAGATGTATCAATATCTTCCATATACATTATCCCTTTATAATTGTAAACTTTTAAATCTTCACAAGTTGAGATAATTTCTTCATACCATTGATTAAGAATTGTTTCAGGACATAAAATTAAAGTTGTTTTAGATTCTTTGATTTTTCTTAATGGATCTAATAAATCATTTTTCAAATCATTTGAAATTGACAGTCTTGGATTCAATTTGACCAATGATGTAATTTCTAATGTTTTACCTAATCCCATTTCTTCACATAAAAAGCCCTTTGCTGGAGGTTTCTCATATTGAATCGATTTAAGATATTCTAAAACGAATAAACTTGTACAAATCGATCCATTATATGGATTATACCAATTCAATTTCGATTCATCATTGAAAAAATAAATTCGTGTCCATCCAGGTGTAATAATGTCCAATATTTCAGATATTTCATTGTCATTTGGATTTTCCACAAATCTTTTCTTTGATAGTGAAAAATTATCACCACTAACGACCATTTCAACATTTTCATGCTCTAACATCCATCGTACAGAATCCACTTGGAATGGTAACAACGTTTTTTCAATACCTGCAATGTTTAAAAAGGGCATTTTTGGATCATTATGATGTGTGCTTGTATGTTCAGTAATAAGTGAATAAAATGAAGAAACCGAAGGTGGGGTTGTGAAGGCATTTAAAGATGTTTGGAAAGGTGTCATATTTGGAAGAGATGATAATTCAAGCATAGTATTTAACATTTTTAAAATATCTGGTGGTAAAAATGCAAATACTGATTGATACATTGACAAAGAATATGATAATTGAAAACTTATAGAAAGTAAATGTTCATGTTTTAATCTCAATTCAATGTTTTTTATAACAAACGGAGAACTTTTAAACATTTTTGTCGTCTGAACTTTGGAATTTGTCATGAGGAAATGCACCGTCGATATAAGCTGAAAATATTCGGCCATAAACTCAATTGAAAATAAAGGTTTGAGTGTGTTTTGTTTATATTGAACAACCATAGAATTTGAAGAAACTAATGGTTTTTTCATCTTCACTTCGTATGCAGAAGAAATCAAGGCGACATCTGAACTGTTTATAAACAAGGATTTAATTGATTGCAACTCAGAAGCACTCAAGGCAACAGGATTTGGACATTCCACAGTCGAGGTGTGTGAAATCAACTCGACCAAGTTTTCAGAATCATTACTTTGTTCATGTGCTGTAATCTGGCTTGGTGCAGCGTGTAACAAGCCTGCCAAACCAGCAACCACAATAGACTGGGGCTTGATAGTGTACATGCTGCGGTGTGGACCTGCCCTTCTTGCGCTTCAACGGCCCTTCCCTCCCTTGCCACCCCAGCAGCATGTCCAGACTGACCAGCCCCCATCGTCCCGATTCATGTCGCCCACGGGAGGATTACCGCATTGGGCGATTGCAGCGATCGCAGCGCGCGCTGGCCTTGGCGTTGGCTGATGTCTTTTCTACTGCTGTGGGTTTGTCAGGTGGTGGTACAAACGGGAAGAGGGTGGGAACAACGTGGAAAAGAAGAATGAAGGGAAAGGAAAGGACAGAAGCTTAAGACAGAAAACATTGCCAAGTACAAATGTTTGAGGTACGTGAACCATATTAAAGACTTTCTCTTGCCATCGGATGATTAATCAGAATACTAACGTTTTTACGAGATGCCGTTATCTAATATAGAACATCAGACATATTATCAGACACGGTAGACAGGCTGTTGAGGCACCAGTACACGCTGTAAAACAACATCCTGTAGCCGTCGATCAACATGCACAACAACATGCTGATCAAGTAAATCACCATAATCAAGAACAACAACAACAAAAACAACAACAACAGCAGCAGCAACAACAGCAACACCATCATCACCATCATGCGGATGAGTTGAAACCTGTTGCTGAAAATATTGTGATGCAAGAAAACATGGATAGAGAAACTCGGACGCAATTAAGTCGGAAATCAATTGAACGATATCAAATGGGTGAAACGTTAGGTGAGGGTGCATTTTCTGTTGTTTATGCAGCATTTGACACAATAACCAAGGAACAAGTTGCGATTAAGGTGATCAAGAAGTATCAATTGGACGAAAAGCAAAGAAATAATGTTTTAAAAGAAGTTAATTTAATGAGGCAATTGAATCATCCCAATATTGTCAAACTGATTGATTTTGTTGAAAATGAACATTATTATTATCTCATTCAGGAAGTTGTGAGTGGTGGAGAAATTTTTAACCAAATTGTGAAGTATACTTATTTTAGTGAAGATTTATCAAGGCATGTGATTGTGCAAGTTGCAGAAGCATTACTGTATATGCATGAACATGTGGGAATTGTTCATCGTGATTTAAAACCAGAGAATATATTTTTTAAACCTATTAAACTGATTAAAGATGATCCAAAGAATAGATTTAACAAACTAAGAAAATCAGATAATCCAAAAAGTAAAATTGATGAAGGGAAATTTATAATGAATTATGGAGGTGGAGGTATTGGACTGATTAAAATTGGAGATTTTGGATTATCTAAGCAAATTTCACTGCATCAAAACAATGCATTGAAAACTCCATGTGGTACAATAGGATATACTGCTCCTGAAATTGTTCGTGATATGAGATATTCGAAAGAAGTTGATATGTGGGCATTAGGATGTGTTTTGTATATTTTACTTTGTGGATTCCCACCATTTTTTAATGATTCTATTGAAGAATTGACAAGAACTGTTGCTAGAGGTGAATTTAAATTTTTATCACCATGGTGGGATGAAATTTCAGATGGTGCAAAACATTGTGTCTCTAAATTATTAACGGTGAATCCTGTTCATCGTTATACGGTTGAACAATTTTTAAAAGATCCATGGATTTTAGAATTCTTAAACAGATCTGAAAATATTCAAGCACAAAATAAAGCAACCACAAGTGTTCCTTCACCTTTGGCAAAAGCAACAATTACTGAATCAAATAACAAATTAGAATTAACTGATGTCAAACGTACAGGATCAGGTATGCCCGGTCTTGAACCATCTAATATTCCAGTTTTCCCATCAGTTTATTCTGAATCTCTTATGCATATTGAAAAGGCAGATATTGAAACGGATTCTACTTCAGAAAAAGAACCTGATTCTGCTGTACCGCCATTATCAACAGCTACTTCTACTTCTTCTGTCTTTTCATGTTCTTCTGATGAAAGTATGGATGAAGATAATAATAATGATAGTGCAGACAACTCTTCACAATTTGGTGTGGAATTATCAAGATTTGATCATAATAATGAACCTATACCTATGCTTGAACAATTGCTTGAACCTGCACCTGCACAAACTGATTATCGTGATGAAAAGGATAAACCTACTAAGAAGTTTAGAGGTAAGATGAAGAAAGCTAATGAAAGATTTACTCCTGAAGTTAGAGCTATGAAAGATATGTTTGATATGTCACTTGCAGCACATAGAATGCATGAAGAAGGGAAATTTCCACCCGGTGGTGTTGATATTATTGAAGAACAAGAAGATGATGATGGAGTAATTGAGGATCAAGGTAAAGATGTGAAAACGGCCATGGATTTAAATGAAAAGCAAGTTTCAGGTATGTTTAAGTTAAATATTAATGATGCTTCAATTCTTGCTAGAAGACAAAAGAAGAGGCCTATTCAGGTATAAAATGAGGTATAAGTTAGATTTAGTAGATAAGTAAGCTTATATATAGGGTTATTTTTTTAGAAATATAGAAAAAAAAAGACGAAATATAAAGACAAGGAGGTATCACGATTGGCCAAGATAAATAAGAGAAAGAAAATGAAGTAAATAAGAAAGAAGGGAAGGGAATGTAAAGGATATACAAACAGATAAATTTAGAAAGAACAATCTAATGAGTATTTTGATTGACGATCGTGAGTAAAGACACCCCAATAAGGTTCGACAGAAGAGCCTGAAGTTTCAGGTTTCCAAGATTCATCGAATGCTTCAAAAACAAAAGTATTAACACCCCAACCTCTCATTGCACAAACACCATCTTTCCAGAAAGTTTCAGCATTACTGACACTTGGAATAGAAGAACCAAAGTTAGAACCAGAAGTTGGCCAACCGGTTTCACCGACCCAAAAATCAATATCTGTTGAACCTTTAACAGTTTGAACAGTTTGTAATGCTTGCATAATATCATCAAAGAATGAGAATGTAGAATTTTGATTTGTTTGTCCTTGCCAATATGAGAAAGCATTTGCATAAATAACATCAGATGCTTGAATTGGAGCATTTGCCCTACCATCAACTAACATATTCCATGAATCAACAGTACCGACAGGAATATCAGCATAAGAATTACCATCCTTATCTTGAATATTTGAAATTAAATCTTTGATTTCTTTAATGTAATTTGCTAATTCTTCACCTGTTAAATCACCTCTGTATAAAGCTTCAGAACCAACCAGAATTGAAGAGATAGTAGATTTTGATAATGTTGGTAAAATAGATTGTAAAGATTGTTTTTCGAGATTAAATTTGTCAATTGGAGTTGGCCAAACACCCAAGGTTAATTGGAAACTTTCAGCTTCTAAAGCAGGACCTAAAATTTGTAAAGTATTACAATCAGAGACAGAGTAAGTCTTGACATGATTGGAATAAGGAGATAAAGTTTTCAAATCTTCAACGTAATCGTCATAGGTTTTACAAGCACCACTGTTGTCTTTAACACCTAAATTGAAACCAAGAGAAGCAATGGCAGTAGCTGGAGCAGCAGAGAGAGCGAGCGCAAGGGCACTAAGTGCAGTGAAAGGAAGCATTGCTAAATGAGTGAATGAATGAATGTGGTGAATGAGGGGAAGAAAAGAGAAGGAAAGAACGGAAAAGAACAGACGGAAAAGAAGACTATAACGAAGAGCAAACCACCACCAGGATCAAGCAAACATCAACAAACACAAACGAGCGTCGAGCGAGAAAGAAAACGAAAAAAAGGAACGAGCGAAAAAGAAGAGTTGTTTTTTTTGTTCTATTAATAGTGTACGTTGTTTATGTTTTTGTTATTATTAGGTGTGGTGCACGGGTGTAAGATTGTTTTTTTTTATTTTTTATTTTTTATTTTTTATTTTTTATTTTTTATTTTTTATTTTTTATTTTTTATTTTTTATTTTTTATTTTTTATTTTTTATTTTTTATTTTTTATTTTTTATTTTTTATTTTTTATTTTTTATTTTTTCTTTTTTATTTTTTATTTTTTATTTTTCATTTTTTATTTTTCATTTTTCATTTTCCAATTTTCCAATTTTCCAATTTTCCAATTTTCCAGTTTTTTTTTCTTAATTTCCTCGGAAGGTGGAAAATTTTATTATTTTTTTTTTTTGCTATTTTTGGTGGAGGCTGAGTAGGTCTTTCTTAACAGGTTTACTCTTTGTCTTTTTTTGTTCTAATACGCCCCCCTAGTCAAGCCATGTCCGACACCGCTCCTTCCGTTCTTGAGATCAGCCTAGCTGCAGACGCTCCACTCTCCAAAAAGGAACTTAGACGTATCAAGAAGGGTAAAACCACACTTGAAGATCTTCAGAAGAAGAAAGCTAAGAAATTAGCCAAGGCTGCTAGTTCAGGTGCTGACGCTAAACCTAGCACTGAAGATACCAATAATACTGAAAGTACCAAACCTGCTGCCAATGCTGATGCTAATACTGATGCAACATCTACATCAGTTGGTCCAAAAAGATCCGATTACGGTATCTGGGTCGGTAACTTATCTTTTGAAACTACAAGAGACGAACTTTCAAATTTCATTACCTCAAAATCCGACATAATAACCAAATCTGACATTGCTAGAGTTAATTTACCTACAAGAGGTACTAAAAATAGAGGTTTTGCATACGTCGATTTCTTTACTGAAGACCAAGTCAATTCTGCAATTGCATTATCAGAATTCGAATTAAATGGTCGTAAAGTTTTGATTAAAAATGCTAAATCTTATGAAGGTAGACCTGCAAAGACTGAAGGTATGACTAGCTTGTTGAGTAAAAATCCACCATCTAGAATTTTATTTGTGGGTAATTTATCTTTTGATACAACTTCTGACCTTTTACAAGATCATTTTAAACATTGTGGTGAAATCATTAAAATAAGAATGGCTACTTTTGAAGATAGTGGGAAATGTAAAGGTTTTGCATTTATCGATTTTAAAGATATTGAAGGTCCAACTAATGCCATTAAAGACAGAAATTGTAAAAAATTAATAAATAGACCTTTAAGATTAGAATTCGGTGAAGATAGATCACAAAGAAAAGTTGTTCCAAAGAGATCTTTTGATGAATCGAACTCAGAACCAGCCGTTGTACAACAAGAACAGACGGATAATTCATCTACGCAATCAAAAGGTTTCCAATCAAAACAAGATAAATCTTATAAAAGACAAAATACTTATAAGCCAGATCAAAGAGTGAATTCTTCAATGGCATTAGCAAATGCTCAAAGACAAAGTGCAGCAATTGTTAAATCTACTGGTAAAAAAGTTAATTTTGACTAATTTTTTTTAGAAACTACTATGTGTATATTATATAATAATATATTTAATTTAATCGTACCACATTTTAATCAATTCTTCAGAAACTGCAGACGGCGTCAATACACCTAAATCAGAAACTAATGCAGTAATATATTGATGAGGAGTAAAATCAATATTAGCATCATCTAAGAATCCAATATTTAAATCCGTTGTAAATTCATATTTATTACCAGGAACATCATCTGGTGCTAATGGGAACATTCTAACAAATTTATGTGATTCACTTACAACGTATAATGGTTTATTTGCATTTTTAGCAAGAACTCCGATTTGATAAGATCCAATATGATTAATAATACCTCCACTTTCACTCACACCTTCAGCACCCATAAACACTTTATCGACTTTATTAATAACAAATCCAATTTGTGAATCATGAATACAACATACAGGAATATCCAATTCTTTTAATGCATCTGCCATGTCTTTACCATTTTTTTCATCATCTAATCCAGGTCTAGCTTCTGTAACAAATACACGAAATCTAACAAATTTAGATTTAGAATATGCTAATAATGATAAAACCACTCGAGAATATGAATGAATCAAAACTGTGTCATCGTCCTTAATTAAATTAAAACCAATTTTAGCAATCATATCTCTACTTTCTTTAGCTCTTTGAAGGAAAAGTTGTCCATTTTCAACAAGATGTTTCTTACATGATTCCCAATCTGAATATAAATGTGTGTTTCTTAAAACAAATCGTGTGAATAAATCACAACCAGCACTTAAAGAAACACTATTCCTCACACCGGCTTTGAGTTCACATGTTGCATCCGATAAAAGTCTAATTAATTCAGATGATGTAGATGGTTGTTTCACTTTGAGTAATGTAAGTAATGACTCAATAGCAGCCACTGGCATAGTCATTTCTGAATCTCCCTCAAGAAATTTGAGGTATGTGCGTTTAATGTCAAATTCTGTCATAATCAGTAAGGAGGTAGACGGGTTAAAAACTGTGCTTTGATATAATACAGTAGTAAAATATTAAAAATAAATAAGAAAGGATGATAGTGTTATTTATTCAATCTTTTGAAATGTTGAAGTTGATGAAAAATTTCAAACTCGCTTCATGATTTGATATGTAGTTCAATTATTATTTCACATCTCCTTTTTTTTTCAATTTTCCTTTTACAAAGGTAACTTTTCCTAACGACAAAGATGTCAGCCAGACTACTCCACCGTTTCCCCATATTTAGATCTGCCCGTCTATTTCACACATCATCCCGTTTACAAGCAGCAGAGTCCAATTATGAATCCGACGTCATTTTGAAAACCCCTATTTCATCAATCCGAAATATTGGGATAATCGCACACATCGATGCAGGTAAAACTACTACTACCGAACGATTATTGTATTATTCTGGACTTACAAACAGAATTGGAAATGTTGATCAAGGTGATACAATTACAGATTATTTAACACAAGAAAAAGATCGTGGTATTACAATTCAAAGTGCAGCTGTTACATTACCTTGGAAAACGAAAAAAATTAACGTTATTGATACACCAGGTCATGCAGATTTTACATTCGAAGTTTCTAGATCATTAAGAGTTTTAGATGGTGCGGTAACTATTCTTGATGCTGTTGCAGGTGTTGAAGCACAAACTGAAAAAGTTTGGAAACAAGCAAATGACTTAAATATCCCAATTATTGCCTATATTAATAAAATGGATCGTGATGGTGCAGGTTATGGTAGAACAGTTAAAGAAATTGTTGGTAGATTAGGTACGAGAGCTGTTTTGATCAATGTTCCATATTTTGTTAAAGATAAAACTCAAAATGATGTTTTTAAAGGAGTCATTGATATCATTAATCAAAAATTAATTATTTGGGACACAAATAGTGATGATGGTACAGATATTGAGGTTCATGATATTACTGAAGGTTCAAACAAAACAGTGTACGATGAATATCTGAAATGTAGAGAAGCAATAGTTGAAACATTAGGAGAATTGGATGAATCAATAATTGATAATTTTTTTGAAACTGAAGATTATAGTAAAGTTTCTAAACCTCTGTTGAATAAAAGTATTCGTGAATTAACAATTTCTGGTAAAATCACACCTATTTTATGTGGTTCAAGTTTTAAAAATATGGGTGTACAACCATTAATGGATGCAATTGTCGATTATTTACCATCACCTATTGATATTCGACCACCTGAAGTTATTGGATCAATGAAAAAATCTAACAAAGTTTCAAGTGTAATTGATTCAAATTTAGGATGTATTATTAACAAAAATAAAAATTTGACAACTGCATTAGCATTTAAAGTGATTAATCATCCAAATCGTGGATTAATGATTTTTGTTCGTGTTTACAGTGGGAAATTACAACCTAATTCAACAATTCTTAATTCAAGAACAGGTGAAAAAATTAAAATCGGTAAATTGTTAATCATGAATGGTGATTCTCCAATAGATGTGAGATATCTTTCTGCGGGAAATATTGGAGTTATTACAGGTACAGATCAAATATCTACTGGAGACACACTTATTGGTCATGCAGTTACTAAATCAATTAATCAAATAAGCAAAAATGAATTAGATTTGAAATTATTACCAATTGATATTCCACCACCAGTGTTTAGTGTCTCTATTGAACCAACTACAGTTGCAGATAAACGTAAACTTGATGCATCATTAGAAATTATGTTAAAAGAAGATCCATCATTGAATTTAACTTTTGATGAAGAATCTGGACAATCAATTTTATCAGGTATGGGAGAACTACATTTAGAAATTACCAAAGATAGATTAATCAATGATATGAAAGTTAATGCAGATATAGGTGATGTTAGAGTTACATATAAAGAAACTATAACTAAAGAAGTTGAGCAAATCGAAAAATTTGAAACTGATGATATTTCAAATTTAGCACAATTTGGTATATCTATTTCTATATACCCATTTGATTGTGAATTTGATGAAATGATTGAAACATTACATCAAAATAAAAAGTTTAATGATGATGATATTCGTATGTTGGATATCAATACGGCCGTTATATTTGACTCGGAATCTACCCCAGATCCAATTCAAAAAGAATTAAAAAAGGAAATGTGGACATTGAACGTAAGTTATGATAAGATCATTAATTCGATGTTATCTGGTGCTACAGGATCATTACAGATGGGTGGTAGATTAGCTAGATTACCTATTCAAAATATTATTGTGTATGTTAATAAATGGTATATTCCAGAAGTGAAAGAATTAAACAGTATGAGTGGATTGATTAAACTTACAAGAGAGACAATTAATGAAGGTTTGAACAAACTTGATGATAAAGATTTTACATTGTTAGAACCTATTATGCATGTCAAAACATACGTTACTGAATCAGATGTAGGTAATGTATCACAAGATTTAATGAGTGTACGTAATGCTAATATTTTGAGTATTGAAGATGAAAACAATTCAGGTGTTGGTTCGAATTCTGAAGATATACATTGGAGAAAGGAACAAATGGAAAATACTTATGTTCCTTTTGATCCAACTATGCAATATTTACAACAGAATAATGGTGTTAATAAGATGGTTATTATCAGTGAAGCACCATTACGTGAAATGATTGGATATTTGAGTAAGTTAAGATCTTTAACTAAAGGTCGTGGTGTTTATGATATGGAATTTAAAGGAATGGAACGTGCTGCTGGTGATCGTGTCAAACAAATTCTTGATAGTTAAATGGCAATGTATATAGATATATATAAATATATATATATAAATAAATGATGTAGGAAGTGAATAAACTTAAAACTTCTTTTTCTTTTCGTCAATTGATAATTCACCAGCACCGGTATTAACAATTAACAATAAACCACCAACTATACTCAATGTTTGGAAAAATTCATATCTGAGATAATCTCTTCTTGTATCTTTGTAAGCGTAAGTCCAATAATGGTTAGTCATAAAGTTATGGAATGCCAAAAGAAAAGTTAAAATAGAAGCTGCAAATTTAGTTTTGTAACCAATAGCAATAGAAATACATGAAAAGAAACCAATGAGAATAATTAATAAATTAAGAAATGACCAAGAAATGGATAATGTGAAAGTAATAAACAAAACTAAAAGCATTATTCTACCAGCCAAGAGAAAATATTTCTTATTATAATCTTTTGATTCAAGCATCGGTAAACCAGGCATAGATAATGATCTCTTATCAATGACTAATGAGTCGGATAATGCTAAAAGCAAACCACCAATAACACTAATGTTTCTTAAAAAAAAGGAAGGATCAAAGAATAAACCATAAACCAATCCTTGTAATAAGACAATTGAAATAAGGATAAGTGAGGAAATAATTGGTTGTTTACGAAGAATGACCAAAGTTGAACCGGCAATCATTCCAATAATGTTTGCAAAGAGGAAAAACTTGACGATAAATTCGTAAAGATGACGGAATGTAGCTAAATAATACACTTGTTCTTTCCATTGAGTAGTAATTCTTAATGAATCTTCCAAGAATGTGGCCACAATAAAGAAACGACCAATTGTAGGAACATAAGGTCTGGCGAAAGCCAAATAATTGTCAAGAACAACATCAAGCTTGTCAGTAATTGATTCAAAAGACTTGACAGCAGGATGATCGGACGGGATCATGTTGTTAATGATGTCCAAAAAGGACGATGACTTGTTGACGGAATGCGGAACGTGGTGGTTGGAGAAAGAAGGAGTAACTGGGGTAACGGGACTAGCGCCGGTCGGTTGGTAGGGGTTCTTAAATTGCGTAGGACCTCTGTACGACATTATGAAGTTGTTGCTGGAATGAGGCAATTTACTTAGGAAACCTTCTGAAGCAGAAGAAGCCAGGTGTCTGTGGAGAAGAAACAAGTTGAAACATGAAAGAGAAAAGTAGAGAAAGGTCGGGCGCGGTTTGTTGTTGTTGTTGATGATTTTGATGTTGAAGATGTTGAGGTGTTGATCTTGGCAGGGGAAGAGGAGTGGCAATTGCAGTTTTTGGGAAAAAAGAGGCCACTGCAGACGGTATACACATCCATCATGTCGCTTCCTGGACAACTGGTGTCCCCCCGCAGACGCTCGTCGTCCAAGACCCGTCAGAACTTTCATCCCATCGTATCAGACGGCCCCGAAGCCTTAAACGGCCCCGTTGATGCCATCACTGCAACGACTGCAACATCTGCCCCAATTGTTCTGAACACAGACTTACCGACGCAATTGGCAAACGACACTGTTGCAGTGACCACTCCTGTGGCAAAACCGACTTTTATGGCTTCTACAAAGCACCAATCGTCAAATACGAATCCCATACTGCTCAGGAAACCATTACCTGACACGAAATCTACGACGACTACAAAAGCTAATGTTCCTAAATTGAAAAAATACGTGCATGTCGTGCGTCTTATATCTCCAGAACAATCAAACGAGTACTTGAAAGTATTGAATATTCCTTTATACCCTGATACATTAAAAATTGGACGTCAAAATACCCCTAAAACAAGTAATAAAATAACGGATGGGTTTTTTGATTCTCGAGTGTTGAGTAGAAATCATGCGGAATTGTTTATCAAAGATAACCAGTTGTATATTAGGGATCTAAAATCGTCCAATGGTACGTTCATTAATGATTTGAAATTAGAACCCTATAAAGATTATAAACTTTCAATTAACGATAAGATTGATTTAGGTACAACCTTGGAAAGTCAAATGGCTCATAAAAAAATTACATGTATTGTTAAAGAATTTGATTTTATTACTTTAAAAAATTTCCAGGATTTGGTAGATGATATTAACAACAAAGATGATTTGGTTTCAAAAAAACTTGAGTTATTTAACAGTACTTTTGATGCATTATTGTTTGGTGAGATTGTGGATGATATAGTCATTGAAGATTTAAGTATAAACAACGACAAAAATGCTGATGATGATGACAGTCTTTTCGATTTAATTAATGATAAACCAAAGCAATCTTCAAACTTCAAGGCAAAAATTGGGAAATACGTTCAAGGATTAGATTTAAAGATAAGTTCTAATCCGAATCCGCAAGATCTAGTTAAGAAGTTAATTATTGCAGTTAATAATGAATACATACAACAACAACGACTAAAGGAGATGAATATTTTCTTGAAAAACTACAACAATACTATTGCCGGATATGAGAATAATTCTATATTCAAAATGTACGATAAGATCAATGCGAATACGAAAGCTGTGTTTCATCATGAGAAAGATCAAGACAAGGAGAAGATGCGTAAGATGGAGGACCAGTTAAAAAAATCTATGGCTGAGCTCCATGTGATTCGCAGGCATCTATCCACAGCAAAGGCAAAGGAATCGGAGATGAAGAAGAAAGAACAGGAAAATACTGAACTGAAGAGAAAAGTAAGATCGTCACACGATGAAATTGTTAAGCTTCAGCTGCAGTTACAGGCATCAACACAGATGACAGACAAGCAAACTGTGCTGGTTCAGGAATTACAGGCGAAGATGGTGGAGCTAGAAGAGAAAGAAAAGGAGCTGACGATTGAAAAGAAGACGACCAAGATTAGCAAACCAACTGCCGTTCAGCAACTGCTGCAGGGGCTGACGGCAGGGGCAGTGAAGTATGGCGGTATTGGAGTAATTGCTGCCGTTGTGGTATATTACGTGATGCCATGGGGGGTAAAGGCTGTGACTGGAGTGATAGAGTAGCTGATATAGAATAGATAGATGATCCAAAAACACAGATATAATTTAAAACGATAATATCCATACTAATAGAATAAAATTTCTCTGCATCGCCCATTTTCTGCCTTATTATATATAAGAAACAATTTGCCATTTTCGTACTTTTTGCATATCCTTTTGCCTTTCTTCTTCCTTTCATTATGTTTTATTATATTCATAATCATATTACAAATCAAGATAGAATTGATAACGGCTTTAATATGGATTTATCAACGAAAGCTGAAAATGAGTACACCAATCTCGTGAGAGAAATGAAGGAGCTTGAGATCGAAGATGATGATATTACAAGGGCTTGGAATAAATATCTAAAGATTTGTGATGAAAATTTAAGGATTTGTAATGAAAATTTAAGAATTTTTAAAGAAAATTTAGGCATTTTGAATAACCGTGATAAAAAATCTGATGATCTAAAGGACTAAAAAAACAACTTCAAATCTTCAACTCCTTTAGATGTTTATTTAAAAAAGTCAGGAAAGAAGCCCCATGTTATTCCCTTCATCGTTGGTGAAGGTCATGAAAACACTCAACTCCCAATAATAAACTACGTCACGGACGTTAAAAAACTAAGCGTGGACGAACTCAAGCAGTATCTTAATGGGTACTTAAAAACCTATGAAGAAACTTCTAGTGAAGATCAGTTGACCAATCTTTCAATAAATTCTCTTGTGTTATATTAATTTGTTGATAAAATATCTCTAAGTTAACTGTTCTTAATTAATTTCGCTGTACTTTTCATAATAAGTTTCCCTTTTCCCTCTGGCTGTTTGTTACGCAAGCAGAAAAGACCCTTCTTTTACTGTGTACACCCTCTATTTAAATGCAAAACTATATATTTATTTACTTGGCGCAAAGAAATTGGCATAAAGATGCCTTTAATCTATTGCGTCAGCAACAGGGAGTATTAAGCAACATTTGATTATTTTGATGCTGATAGGTCAACAGCCTCCTTCAGATTCGGTTTCGCATATTATCTCACTGGTTTTAAACCTATAATTAACACCAACAAGCCACGGCTTTGATAAAGGTGTATCTTGTCTACACATTAGGATCTTTTGAATCTACTGATGTCTTTCCCTTAGCCCGTCCTTATCAGCTACACACCAGCCAAATGGGGATAATCTGCGGGGCAACTT
>JAKTWG010000107.1:0-19799 GCA_030560915.1 Pichia sp. NRRL Y-12824 | reverse complement strand
AGGAAAGCGATGAGGAAATCGAGGAAGTTTGTGGGGAAAGACTTTAAAACAACAAAGTTTCCGAAGAAAAACTCATCAACTTAAATCTCCTCCACAAATCTGGCAAGTTTTTTTGAATATATTTCAGTCTATTCAATCAACATTTACAAAAAGTGTACGTTATTATTACTATTTACTTTCATACGTTTTGGCACCTTGGACCCATTTTTTTGCTACCTCATCCTTTAAATGTATGGCTTTGTTATCCCATTTTCCCATGGACCAAAAATTATGGTCTTTAAATTGCGGTGCATCTTTATGCAGACCAACCGATCTGGTGTCTTCTGAATTTGTAATCTTCAATTTTCTTTTATCTTCATCTTTGATGTTTGTAGGTTCGTTTTCCCTTTCCCACGGCTTGATACTCTCATGTAAGGGAATCCATGTATTGTTTCGCCATCTTAGTGAATGCGTCATTTCGTTGATTCTACTAACTGCTCTTTTATATGCAAACATCTCATCTTCACCTGTGAACTTCTTCATATCAGTGAAATTTTTGTTCAGGTCTTTTTGTCCGTGTTCAACATCAAAATCTTTGTTACTGTCTTCATAAGATGCGAAGTTTGGTCTATATGGATTTGCAAGATCCATTTCTGTTCTTGCAAACATTTCAATATCTTGAACTTCTTGAGTTGTGTTTAGGGAATTGTTAAGTGACTCTTTTAGACAAATCGGATTAGGTCCATCTTCTAATGGTGTACATTTGAATTTTGTTGAAGTATTTTCATCAATATCTGGGAAAAATAGGTTTTGTGGATGTGTCTCTAGCTTAATAATCAGGTTACATTTAGAATCATAAATTGCATCAATAAATGTAATTAAACGGCGGGCTTGATTTTTCATCTTAATGGATAAAATTGGAACATTATTAATTATAATTGTTGGGTATTTGGTAGCAATTGAAATAAAATCTCCCGGACCATATGCAGAATCTCTAACAACATCTTGAAAATCAAAATATGCAACCTGTTGGTATAGTTTTGGTATAGTTATATCTCTACCATAACTTTTAAAAGGTTTAACATTTGTTTCACAATTATTTAAATCAATGAATTTACTAATTACATTATCCCATTTTTCTTGGTAGTTTGCTTCATTTTTCAAAACTAGCCATTTTTCATCTGCAATATCATCAGTTTTCAAATCTGTACGATAATCTTTATTGCTTTGCATATTCCATACATCACATCTTGATCTCAATATTTTTTCAAATTCACCCATTGTATTTTTATTAATTGAACCAGAATATAATTCTTCCGGTAATCTATTACTACTGGCAACTAAAACGCCACCAAGTTTGAAATAATAGACAAACAAGATGTTGATAATTTTAGCAGATGCAATATCAGGTAACATAAATTCATCAAGAATTAAAACATGACTTTTTTCAATCAATCTTGCAGCAATTTCAAATAAAACAAATTCGTTCTCATAATTTAGTAATGAATGATTAGTTTGTGTGAATTTATTTTGCTTTCTAGTTGAAACCTTTTCAATTTCTCTCATCACCCATTGAATGAAAACACCCCAATGGATTCTCCATTTTCCCTCAATAGGTAATGAATCTGCAAATAGATCCATTAGCATAGTTTTACCACACCCCACTTCACCAATAATCAACAGACCTTTAGGGATATTTTTCATTTCATCAGATGTTAATTCCTCATAATCATTCAAAACTTTAACTAACTGTGTACGTAACTTCGTGTTCTCCCTTTCACGGTACCATCCAATAGTGTATCCAAATAGCAAGCTTTTATCATCTTGTTGTTGTTTATTGTATCTAATTTCAAGTTCTCTGACCAATCTATTAGTTTTCACAGTTGCTAAATCAGGTTTATAAGTTTGTAAATCATTGGAAAGAACACGGAGTTTTTTGATCAATGCAAGTTGACATGGATCTGAATAAATATTTTGGGTGCCCACAAGATGTTTATATATAACATATGGATCAGTCACAATAATTGCACTATCTGATTTAGGCGTCTGAACGCATCTGTTTGTTCCAAGAATACCCGAATTTAATTTAGTGGCTCTGGTTGTAGCTGTTATCAATCTGGCATTTTTCAGTAGTCTGACGTGTCGTGAAGTATATGACCTCCCGACGGCTTTTAACATTTTTGGTAGATGACTGGGAATTCAACTATCCTAGAATTAACCAAAGTTTGAAAAAAGGAAAGATATCGGGGTTTAAGAAAAACATACCGAGTGCACGAAGCGATGAATTCGTTTGAGATTAAATTCAAACTTCTGATTAGTATTTTCGGATAAATTCACCATCCTTGTTTTTCCTGCCATTGTAATATCTTTAAGTGTATATCTAAATATCTCAAACTATTTTTTATGAATAACAATGCCAGTTTAATTTAAAAAAAAAACTAACATTCCTCAAGAATTTTACTATTGTTTTATAAGTTAATACGATTATATTACAGTACATTAGGCTATATAATATTCAAATCTAGAAAGGTAACTGTTTTAAATGTTAAAAAAATTCCCAAACAAGTTGAATTTTGATCATTGAAGCTGAATCTTACTTTGTTTTTTGATGATGTATATTTGACACCCACAGAATAAGAAACATGCAATATATAAGAAAATTGCACCTAAGATAGTCTTTGCAACACCCTTACCATCACTTGGCGAACTAATTGAACCCATCATTGTTTCATGATTATTGTAGAATAGTCCTGCAATAACTGAAAGAATGACTACTCCGAATGCTGAAATAACGGTACAAAACCATGCTTGTGCTGACTATATTTCCGAAAACCAAAAACGGTGAAGTTAAAAAAAAACAATCCATTCATGGATTGAAAATTGTAAACATATAATGTTAGTATTCTAATCTCGTATTGTTATCATTGATTCGTAATTTTAATGATCTTCCTCACTACCGGTAATCAAATATTGGTGCTTCATGGACAGAATTATTTCAAGATTTATACTTACAGAAACGACGGCTTTCATTTTATTTATTGTATGTATAGTTGCAGTTTCTTCCTGGTCTTCTCAATGTATTCTTCCAAATTTCTTATCCAGAACAGGTAACTCTCACTATTTTAGAAAGCAGCACTAGATGCAGTGAGGCAGCCCTTCTGTCATTTATGCGCATTATTAAGATCATACGTGGTGCACTGATGAAAGATCGTTTTATATCATGTTTTTGATTAGGAATTAATTATAATTAATACGTCTACTATACATTCTTATATTTATACTACACAAATAAAATAAGATGCATTTACTCTTTACCTTTGACTTGCAGGCGTGCCTTCTTGCGAAGTCTTTCGACCTCATCAGTATCTCTTTGATGGCTTTTTTCCACCACCAAATCACGAAGAAGACGATTTTCCATTTCAAGTTGATTAATACGTGCTTTTAAAGAGTCTGCCATTTCTTTAGCCTCAAACAAATTTCTTTCCATTTCTTGTTCTTTCAACTTCTTCTTCTGTCTAAATCTAACAGAAGCTGTTCCTTTCGCACTTCTTCCATTTTCGCCATTGCTTGTATTACCAGATAAAGCTTCTATATTTTCAGACTTTGGAACGTTGAAAGTTTCAGTTTCCACTACTGCTTCTTTCTCATTAACAGTTTTTTTATCGGTTAACATTGTGTTCTTTGAAGTATTAACAATCGGGGTACTTGCACCAGAATTTATCGAAGATGTAGTTTTACGAACCATTGGTTCGGATGTCGTTCTATTCATATCAAGATGTGAATTTTTGAAGGTTAAAGTATTCTTTTTGGTGTTATTATTAGATAAGGTTAATGGTGTAGTTTGTTGGTTAGTCTGGGGTATACTATTAGGTTGTAACTGGTTAGAAAGAACAGATTGTAAATTGAGAGATTGTTCCCTCTGCTGAAATTGCTGCTGCGGCTGTTGTTGTTGCTGTTGTTGTTGCAATTGTAACAATAAGTTGAGTGTATTAGCATTATCATTATTTTGAATTCCACTTCCAGCTAATCCATTTAAAAGCTGTCCCAAAACATTCTGTTGTTGTTGTTGCTGTTGTTGTGCAGGATTCATTGCATTTGCAAGAGTTTGTGCTAATAAATTCACCAATAATCCATTAACATTATTGGTATTTGCATTGTTGTTATTTTGAGTTTGTTGGGGTTGTTGGATAGTAATTGGCGGTGCCATCGCTGATTGTTGAGAAAAGTTTTGCAATACTTGGAAATTTTGTGGTGTTGTAGGTTGCGAAGATTGAGAAGATTGAGAATAATGACGTGGATTTATTGCTCCATTCTGAGTAGTGTTTTGAACCTTCCCTATTTCAGGTTTATGAAATGCAACTAAACTTGCAAGGGCATCAATTTGTGTCTGAGATAAACCTGCAGCAGCAAGAGTACTTTGAGCACCTTGAGGAACTTGAATTTTTCTTGAGTCTTGGTTATTAAGTATAGAAGATGCTGTATGCGAAGAAGCACTTCTTTGAATTTCGGTATTGCTTCTGCTTGAAGGAGTGTTAAGACTATTATTTGAATTGTTTAAATTGTTGGTATTAGTAGTATTATTGGGATCGGAACTACTGGTATTTCTATTTCCTAGGAGTTCATTAATAGTAGAAGGAATGGTAGTCATGTGTTGACTCATTGATTCCTGATAGGTAAATTTCTGTTTGGAATTGTTATATCTTTGAGATAAATTCTGATAATGGGTTTGAGGAATAGGACTTGAGACTGAAGATACATCCGCTGGTGAAATGTGATTAAAGGATGCTTGGGAAAAGGACATTAAATTGTTATTAGTACCATTATTTTTATTGTTATTAGTACCATTATTTTTATTATTATTATTATTACTACTATTACTATTATTATTGTTATTGTTATTGTTATTGTTATTGCTGTTGTTGTTATTATGACTATTGTTGTTTATATCATTATTTGCGTTCGAAGAAGACTGTTTTGGCTTATCTTCGTCTGGAAAAATAAAGGTATCATTTGCAAAAGCAGCTAACTCTCTTTGAAGCTGATCATCAAAATTATCATTATTTTGAGTTGATGGAGAATCACTCTGCTGAAAAAAGTTATCGATATAAACCAACTGTTCAAGTAATGCCATAGGAGTGTCGTCAACGGAGTTTCCTGCATCCATGTTGAAAGTATTGTTCGAGTTAGCAATATTAGTAAGAGAGGAATCTGAGTTTTTGCTGTTCAAATCAACAAGTCTGTTATCAGAAAAATTCGACATGATGAGAGAAGAACCCAGAAGCCGAATGCAGAAAAAAGGAGAGACCTAAGTACAAAAAAAAAGAGAGCCCTCCGTTGAATAATGCGCTGACAATAGTTCACAATATCACGTTCTAATCATCCACACTGATCTCTGCTTCAGATTTTTAAGAGAAGGAGGAAAAAAAAAAAAACAAGAAAAACACACAGTAAAAACATGTGGCACATGTAGCACGTGACAACATGCAATTACACGTGACATCGCGCTATCACACAAACTGCGCCACCAATCTCACAACTGCGCCACTTCGCTGCGCCACTGTACCCCGCACCAGCCACCAAGTATCATTGCCAGGTCACGTGCCGCTTGGACTTCCTCCAACGGGACCCCTGCGTTCACTGCTCCTTTCAAATGGCCCTTGAGTTGTGGGTTCACATCCTGTGGAACTAGAGACGCTATAACCACAAGAGACGTCTCTCTTGGTGTAAGTGTCTCATTAAACGAGAGAAGCGGGGAGTACACGTTTTCTATGGTGTACGTCCACAAGTCCGGATAGCTGCTTGCCATTTGGTTTTCCACTCTACTGCTAATCTTTGTGTACACCTTTTCCCAATATTCTTTGCCTCTTTTTTGAATTTCTATGTAATCATCCCAGTTTTGGATCGGTTTCCTATTATTGGAGCCCAATTGGCTTCGTAACAGATTTGGAGTGTGGTCTTTTAAAATCATCATCGAATTAATACATTTTGGAAGACCCGATAACGCTGCAGTTTTTAATATACCTTCACGAAGCTTGTCTGTTGTTTGATATAATCGCATTTCACCATCTTTTGTACTTGCATATTTTTCATACGGATTAAATTTCATATCTTTACCAGTAGCTTTAATATCTGCAAACTTGTTAACTATCCAATTTACCTTTTCATATAATTCATCAGTCGGTTTTTCTTTCAAGTTTTGTGTGTGCATTGCATAATGATAAAGTTTAGGAATCTCATTTGGTTGATTACACACTGTCAATGTAATTGTGGCAATTAAATACCATGTGTCGCTTAAATGTTCCCATGTAGTCAATCTTTGTAATCTCTGTGCCGTCAATATTGGACTCATAGGACAAGAAATAACCTGCGTTGTTCTAGAAGATAGAAAAGGGTCTTATCAAAAGTAAAAAATGAAGTAGCAAAGAAGCCTTCAGCAATATATGGATAGGAAATTATTAGATTCATGTTAAAGCGATACCACGCGCATATGCTTTTCGAGATTTTTTGATCCAAATCTAATACTGTTGACAATACTATAAATAAATAAAAAAAGTAATAATAATTAAAACACACCTTGCAAATCAGGAACTAAAGTTTTCACCTTACCAGTCTTGTAAAAGCTTTCGACATTCTCAACAACTAATTCTTCCATAGATTTTATAGTTTCTATTGTTGCCGCCCCCATATGTGGTAATGAAACAACATTTGGTAATGATGCAAATTCCATGTCTATAAATGGTTCATTTTCGAAAACATCAGTACCATATCCAAAGATTTTACCACTTTCTAAACCTTCCTTAATGGCGTTTTGGTCAACAACTGGTCCTCTAGCAGTATTAACTAAAACAACACCATCTTTCATTTTAGAAATTAATTCCTTGTTAATAATATGACGGGTATTTGGTTTTAAGGGAATATTGATAGAAATAACATCACTTTGTGCAACTAATTCTTCAATTGTTGAACAATATTCGGAGTCCTTTTCTTCTTCTGGGGATAATCTACTTCTGTTATAATAAACAATTTTTTTTAATCCAAAACCTGATAATCTGTCTCTGACAGTCTTACCAATACCACCCATACCAAGAATACCAACAACTTTGCCTTGAATAGAATGTCCAATGGGTGTTCCTGCTGAATTAATATCATTTGGCCATTTACCCTTCATTAAATTATCATGACCAATTTGGAAATTTCTAGTCGTGCATAAAATTAAAAAAACGTTGGTATCTGCAGTTGCTGGACTAACCTTGTCCGGAACATTAGATAATTGAATCTTTAATTCTTTACAAACTTGTGCATCGATTTGATCGTATCCTGCGCCACAATGAGCAATACCTTGACAATTGGTATATTTGGTAATCAATTCTAATAATTCACTATCATACAAACCAGTAGTTTCAACAGATTGAAAGGTACGTGCAATAAAATCAACATCCGCAAATTTACCACTTTCCAGTTCTTCAATGAATTCTTCTCTGTTATTGGCTTCGGTTTCAACAATAGTGATATTTTCATTATCATCAACAAAATGCTCCCAAAATTCACCACCGTATCTAATTGGTTGGAATCTTAACACTTTAAACGGTTTTTTTGTTCCCGCAAAAGACATTCTATAGTGTTTGTAGGTTTGTATGGTTATCCCTAAAAAGATGAATTAACCTTTTTCAAGTCCCAGAAAGTAAGAGAATAAAGAAAAAAACAAGTAATCGAAATTTTTATAGATGCTTGAATAAAAAAACCAATAGTATCTACCGCATTTCTTCCGACGTTACTCACCCATGACGCGGCGTCATGGGTGGATAATGTCGGAAACGGAGCTATTGACAAAATTGATATGCCTTCTTGAGTACGATAGTATATTGATTTTTTATCGAAAAAATGTTTCAAGATCGCAGGTGAATGCCTAATGGTTCATATCCATATGTTCATTTGCAATTTATCCTATAAAATGAAAATCTTATCGTTATGAATTGTTATTTATCTCAGAAATATTGTAAGTCAAGTCAAATTAGCTCCTTCGAAAACTAACACGCACTGAAAAAACTCAAGTTTTTCCATCGATCTAGGCGGAAAAGCGGCTAAATCAGCCAGGAGAGATTGCCGCAACGACATTCTTTATCATTACCGGTAGAAAGAACAAATGGACTGCAAACTTCCTTTTTATGGTCAAATGTTTTAGAAGAATGTTATGTGTACTTATTCTTCGTTACAAAATTATAAAAATTTAGCTTCATACTATTAAATAAACTCAAGTCTTCTAAAATTTATGGTTTTTCAATTCTGGAACCATGGCTAAAACCTTACCTGTATTAATATACTCTTCGACATTTTTGACAACAAATTCTTCCATAGCTTTCATAGTTTCAACAGTATGAGTACCCATGTGTGGTAATGATGCAACATTTGGCAAATTTACTAAATCCATATCGACATTTGGTTCATTTTCCCAAACATCTGCACCAAATGCACCAACTTTACCATTTTGAAGTGCAATTTTTAGTGCAGTTTCATCAATAACTGGACCTCTTGCAGTATTGATAATAACAACACCATCTTTCATTGTACTTAATGATTTTTCATTAATGATATGTTTAGTATGTTTATTTAATGGGATACTAATACTGATAACATCTGATTCTTTGAATAATTCTGCTGCTGTCTTACAATAAATTGCACCTTTTTCAAGATCTTCAGGTAATTTATTACGATTATGATATAAAATCTTAGTAAATCCGAATGGAACTAATCTATCTCTGATTGTTCTACCAATCCCACCCATACCTAAAATACCTAAAACTTTTCCTTCAGGATCATGACCAATTGGTGTGCCTCCACATTTTTGAGTTTTCCATAATCCTTTCTTCATATTTTCGGATGATAATTGAAAATTACGCATAGCTCCCAAAAGTAAATAGACAGCAGTATCTGCTGTTGCATCATCAACGAGATTTGGAACATTTGAAAGCTGAATTTCTAATTCACCACATGCAATTGCATCAATTTGATCATAACCTGCACCGTTATGTGACATTGCTTTAATTTGTGTGTGTGTTTGGATTAATTTTAATAATTGTTTATCCATCATACCTGTCTGTTTGAAACTTTCGAAGGTTCTAGTAATATAATTAACATTAGAAAATTTACTAGATTTCAATTCTTCAATAAATTGTTCTCTGTTTACAGCATCGGTTTCAACAACCTTAACGTTGTAGTTTTTAGTTAAGTTGGTCCAGGCCTCTTGCGCAAATCTGGTTGGACCTAAACGTAAAACTGTGAGTGGTTCAGCACTTGAATAATTTCTTACGAATGTTTTAAACAGCATTGAAGTGATTATCTAATTACAGAATCCACGTCACCTCAAATCAAAAGAAAAAGAAAAAAAAAGAGAAACAGTCTCCTTCCAAATTATATTCACCATTTTCTCTCTCACCGATGTTAAGCGATCGAAGTTCTCTTTGTCTGAACTTTCCATTCGCCTGATTTTTAATATATACCGATGGGGGAAGCGTATGTCTTACAAAACATAGAATCGGTACAGACAAACAAAACATGGCTCAGGATCAAGGTGTTTCTTTAAATTTCAAAAGTTCAAAACTTGGGACCAAAGAATATTGGGACGACTTTTATCAACTTGAACATCAGAACTTTTCCGAAAACCCTGAAGATACAGGAGAATGTTGGTTTGCAGAATCCAATGCAGAAGATAAAATGTGTGAATTTATCTTTGAAGAATTAACACATTTACATAATCCAACTGTTTGTGATTTGGGTACAGGGAATGGTCATCTGTTATTTCAATTATACGAAGAAGGGTTTCGTGGAAACTTAATAGGGGTAGATTATAGTGAAAAAAGTGTTAAATTTGCTACTGATATTGCAAAAGAAAAAGAATTTGATGTTACATTTGAACAGTCAGATATTTTAGGTTCATCTGATAAATTTTTGTTATCGCATAATGAATATTTTGACCTAGTGCTTGATAAGGGTACATTGGATGCGATTGCATTAAGTGATGATAAATATGAAAATGGATTAACTGGTCATCAACTTTACCCAAAACAAATCTCAAAATTACTTAAAAAGGATGCCATTTTGTTAATAACATCATGCAATTTCACAGAAGAGGAGCTTTGTAGTCATTTAACTAAAAATGGAGATTTAAAAGTTTGGAAAAAAGTTGATTATCCAGTTTTTGAATTTGCTGGAAATAAAGGTTCAACTATTTGTACTGTTGCTTTCAAAAAGTTATAAATCATTAATTATTTTTTATTATATGTTACTATACCTGTATCATAAATACAAATCTTTTCTATTTAGGAACCTGATCCTGAATTGAATCAAAAAGCTTTTGTGCATTTTCAGGTTGTCCAACTTTTATCGCATATTGAACAGGTGCATCACCTTCAACTAGCTGTAATCTTATAAATTTATTTGCAGTTAACGAACTTGGCATTCCTTTTAAAATTTCAAATTCTTTTACGATAGGAACATTTAAAATCAATTTCAAATTACCGTTCTGTCTCATAATTAAACGTGCTGTATAATTATCAGCTGGTGGATTAATAAATTTGTTAACTTTAATAATACCAAAACCTTTTTCTTTCCATCCCAGTGAAACTTTAGATAACTCCATATGATAAAGTTTCGCCTTGATTTGGAAAATAGTTTCTTCATTTTCTTCCCCGGATTTAACATCTTGTTTTTCAAGATAAACTTTTTGATAAACATCCTTAACTGTGGTATCAACAGAAGAAGACGATGATGAATCTTTCTCTTTTGACACTGTCTTGGATTCTAAAGTGTCAAAAATTGATTTTTTGTTTACTGCTGTTTGGAATGCATTACCAAAAGTGGATCCACTTCCAAAAACAGTTTTAGTGACACCTTTAATACTGTTTATATTATCTTTTGATTCTTTTTCTTTTCCTTCTATTTGCGTACTTTGACCTTTTTGAATATCTTTTTGTTCTGCTGCTTCTGTGCTTTCTTTCTGTTCTTTCTCTTTTTTTGCTTCGTCTTTTGGCGTTTCAATTTTTTCTGAATCTTTTTGGTTATCGGTATTCTCTGAAAAAACGCTTTTTCCACTACAAAACAGTTTAAAACCACCCATGTTGCCAAATGGGGTGGTAGATCCAAAAACAAAAGAAGTGGATGGTTTGGACTCTGGTTTTTTTTCCCCTGTTATTTCTTCTTTTACTTCTTCTGCTTTTGTGCCTTCTGTAGTTTCAGCTTTAGCAATTTTGGCTAATATTGGCTCTGTGGCCTCATCCTCTTCTAAAGGCCTCTTTTTGTTTTCATGGGACATTTATTTTTTATTGTCTTTATTCTAGGTTTGATGGTAAATCCGTTTGTGCAAAATTTCTATCAAGATTTACTCCTAGAAGATTCATGTGGAGAAAGCTTCAGGGGATAACAAGCGCTTTCAGATTTTTACACCTGTGCACCGTAACAATAAGATTGCAATCTGCTGCTGAGCGCCGTTTCTTTACTTTTCCCGGCAGTTTGTTTACATTTGCATTTTCTTTATCACAATGTCTTATTCAATGTTGACTTCCTAGCTATTTTCTTGATTATTTCCCAAAAAAATATTGCATCTATTGATTTAGCGCATACTTTTTTTTGAACATTATGGAGGTGCATCTTGTTTTGAAAAAAGATCCAGAGAAAGGGGAATCACCTGTTTTTTATAAATCAAAAGATGCATGTCAAATCATTTTCTCTAAATTCCAGACTCACTTTGATTTTAAAACTATTTCCTATTCTGAAGATAATATCTTTGAGAAAATAGCTGCTCCTTTAATTGAAAAAAAATTTTTCCATAATGAAGACTCATTACTTTTAACGCTGGGTCCAACCAATTCAGGTAAAAGTCATCTCTTATTCAGAAATGATAATTCAATTGTTGATCAATCTTTAAAGAAGATTTTTGCTCAGATTGAACCTCTTTCAAATAATATTGAACAAATTAAAAGATACCATCCGGATATTATTGATGCAAGAGCATCAGATTCTTCTTTTGATACCTCAAGTAGTTCATTTTTACATTTATCAATATCCGTGTTTGAACTATACAACGATAATATCATTGATCTTTTGAATCAAAACTCTAAAATTGATAGAGCTAATTTGGGTATTGTTACCGATCCTGTTGACTTTAAATTAACTCCTCGTAATCTTTCTAAATTCTTAGTTAATTCATACCAATCTGCACGTGAGGTCATTTTCCGTGGTTTAAAAAATAGAAAAACATATCCAACTCATTCAAATAATGAATCGTCCAGATCACACTGTTTTATCTTTTTAAATCTTTACAAAGTTTATGGAAATATGCTTGAAACAACAAGATTCACAATTGTTGATTTGGCAGGTTTGGAACGAGCAAAATCAGCAAAAACATCGGGTTTATCTTTAAAAGAAGGAAGCTACACCAATGGATCGTTAACAGAATTAGGTCGCTGCTTGGAACTCATTTCAATGAAGCAATTTCATAAAACTTGTCTGAGAACAAATAAGCTAACAAGGCTAGTACTTAACGACTTCGTCAAGCACAACCATCCTGTAAGTATTTTAGTCACCCTGGATCCTTTTGGAGAAGAAGGTTTAATTTTTCAAACGTTAAGATATATTGATCCAATTAGGTATCAAGACCTTCAGAGAAAATCATTGTTGAGCCTAAAAACGAAATCTAGACAAGCTAGCTCCGTTGAACAACAAGGTTTAACTAAAGAAATCGATAGATTGAGACAACATCAAAAATCGCTGAAATTAAAAATTCAATTGTTGGAAAGTTCAATTATTGAAAATGAAAATACGATCAGAAAAGACAATTATACTGAGAATGAAAAAAATTTGTCTGAAATAATGATTACTCATAAAGAAGAAATCAATAAATTAACTCAAGCCTTTCTCCAACAAACAGATTTAAAATTGCAAGAACAATCTAATTTGTATGTTTCAAAAATTCAAGGACTCAATCAAGTGATTGATAGTAAAGTTATAGAGTTGGATGAATCAAATAAAATGTTGGAAGATGCTAAAGGTAAAATAAATGATTTGGAGAGCACTTGCGAAACCTTAATATCAAAATCAGATGATCTTAAATTCTCGTATTCGAACCAAATTGATAGTTTAGATAAAAGACTTGAAGAATTAAAATATGATAATAATGTACTAAAAAGTACAATTGAATCCTTAAACTTTAAACTTATGGATACTGAAGCAGTCCGTAAAAGAAATTTGGATCTATTAAAGGAAGAACATACAGGAGTGATAAACGAACTAAAGGATAAACTTGTAAATTATAGTAAAGAAAAAGATCAATTTGAAAATGATTTACTATCTACTAGGCAACTTCTAGCTCAAAGGGAAATAGAATTTCATGAACTTAAGGACAATGAAATCCAGCTTCAAGAAAAAAATTTCAATTTTGAACTTGAATTAAAAGAAAAGGAATCAGCAGTTCAATTGCTTGATAAAAAGATTGATGATATCAAACTTCAACATACTATTAAACTAGAAGCAATTCAGATCAAATCATTTGAGCTTGAAAAAGAATTAAAAACTGTTCAAGAAGTTTCAAAATTGGAAATTTCAAGTTTAAAACATAAGTTAAAAAAAAAAGATTTGGAACTTCAAAAATTGGCTGCTGAAAGTTCACTTAATATTGACAACCTTGAAAAAAATTTGTTAGATAAAAATAATGAAGTGAAAAGTTTGGTTACTGAAATCAAGGATTTGAAAAATAGAACAAACACTGAGATTCAAGATTTATCGAGAGAGTTGAACATTAAAGAAAAAGAAGTTATTCAAGTAACTGACAGTTTTGGACTAGAAATTAAAGAAATAAACAATAACTTATCTACATCATCTCTTGAAAATGAGAATTTGAAAATAGAATTAGAAAAATCAAAGGCAACAATCTCAAATTTAAGCTCTAAAATTGAAAATCAAAGGAAAAAGATGACCGAAATGATAGAATCTTTTGAACAGTTGAAAGTTGGAAATCTCAATAGTGAAAATAAACTGAATGCTGAAATTAGTGACTTCAAAACACGCCTGGAAAATGAATCTGAAAAAAATGCTCTTTTAGAATTTAACCTTTCCCAGCTAGAATTATCCAAACAAAAAGAAGTTAATGAACTTTCAATTGAACTTGAAACGTTGAAGGATAATGAAAATCGAATTAAACTTGAGTTGGACTCTAAACATATTGATCTTGAAGATGCATTATTGGGCAAGAAAACCTCAGAAGAAGAACTGGCGAGATTACAGATGTTATGTTCAGATCTTAAGAGTGAACTTTCAGATAAAGAAAAGTATTTTGAAAAGTATTCATTACTCAAGGCAGAAGCTTTATCTTACAAAGATTCTGCTTCAGCTCTTGAATCTGAAAACAAGAATATTTCAAAAGAACTTAAAAGGAAAAATGTAGATTTAGATCACTTTGTTGAAGAAATTAAAAAACTCACAACCAAAATTGAATCATTAGAAAAAAGAGGATTAGAACCCGTTAAGCGTTTTTCTAGTCACAACATGGATTTGGATTCTGCTTTATCACTTTCAAAAGACAAATTGGTTGATAAAACGCCACGCAAATCACTTAATATTTTGAATACAGATCCATTGGATGATATTGGACTGCCATCTATAATGTCATCACCTTTGAGACCGCCTTTATTTAAGATTCACAGTGATGCTATGGAAGAAAAAGACAATACTATTACCCTTGGATCAGGAGATCATAAAAAGAAAGTCAAAGCAAAGAAAAGTGACAAGCAAGAACAATTTTCTCAGCAAAAACAACTACATGAAAAAATGACGAATGAATCGTATGAAACTCCCAAAGTCAATAAAAATAAATTCAAAGCTTTACGGAATTCAAAAAGTTCAAGCTTAAACAAGAAATGGTTAGACAGTCCAAAAGTCGAAAAGCTAAGAAAGCGTAAATCATCATCTCCTTTTAAGCCAGGTAAAAAGAAGGTTAGAAAAAGTATTGGTGCGGAAGAATCATTGGATTTGTTAGAATGATTTGTTATGTTTAGCAGGCACAGCTGAGTTTGTAAACTTAAATATTTAAAGCATTGGCTAATTTAATAAGAAAATCTATACATGAGTAAAACCAGCGATATTGTTGATAATTATTGAATGAAATCAGCCTCGCTTCAGGTGGATTGGCAAATATTTATCTCTAATCTCTCGGAAATCATCTTTTCTTTTCAACCTGCGTTTTTTTTTTTTACTTTCCTATTGTACACATCATATATAGTCGATTAACATGGCCGAAGAAAAGCCCGACAAGGTTGTCAAAAAGACTTTCAAAAAACGGACTTTTTTAGGTTGCATTACTTGTCGGAATCGTAAAGTGAAATGTGATGGGAGGCGCCCAAAATGTTTAAGATGTGAAAAGGCCAAAAAAAGCTGTGACGGCTACGGTTTTCGACTCAAGTTCAATGACCCCATGGTTGTTGAAATTGGTGGAACTTTGGGCACCCTTAAAATTGAAATAAATGAAAATATATCAAAGTTAGTTAAAAGACAGCAACTTCCATTAATGGAATTCCCTGAGTCTCAAACATTTGTGACGTTTGATGAAATTGGTATCAAATTAGAAGAATTGGAGCAAAAAACCGCCATTGGACTTGATGCAACTGTCGGCCCTTTTGGGTTATTCTATTATCACTCAAATTTAGGGCCGAGTGTTAACTTAGATGTTAAACCATTACATTTAGTAAGTGAATTATCAACGGATGCAAAGTTATCCAGAGAGAATAATAATGTTGATACAACCAATTTAAATAGTGCCACCGAAAAAAAAAATATTGCTTTACCTGTTATGGATCAGAATAAGGATGATAATAATAACATGTTTAATAAGAATAATAGTAATAACAAAATTCATAGCTCAAATAGTTTAAACAATAATAATAAATTACCTTCTATTTCTACAATGATTGATTTACATAGAAAGATGGAGTTGTCTCCAAAATCGAGCTTACAGGGTGTTTTACCTTTGGTGCCTGCCCTAGAAATACCACATCAAAGAACGACACAACAAATTGAATATAACTTATTTTCCAAGCCATTAAATGGTGCTTCAAGCATAAATAATTATGTTGAAGATTATAACTCAATCTCAGCAGCAAATGAAATTATACCTAGGCCTATCTGGATTCATCCAAGGCTTGGAATTGATGCAATTTTGACTTATCGGGCGTTAACAGGGTCGGCGGATGCTGTGACACAATCTTGGGATGTTATTAAAAGAGTGATTTTTGCGGAGAAGTATGATATGACATCGCACTTGAAAAATAGGATAATTGACAAAATGGAATTATCATCTACTGAAGCTGACCTAACAATTAAAAAATGCATTCATGAAGTTATTAGATCATTAGAGGACGATAATCAATTCACAATACCTTTGCCTTCATTTACCTCTTTATTGAGATTTCAAAGTGTTCAGGAATTAATCAGATTATTTGTGAAGTCAAAATATTCAATTATGCATTTGAGCTATAATGGATGTGTGTTTGATAGCATGGTTATTCCATTGTTTCATAAAGTTGTTGATGAAATATTGATTTCTGAATGTTCTGAGGAGTTATCTGATGCTTGGTTTGGAAAAGTTTCTAAAGATGGTATCGAATTTCTTGAATATCGTGATGTATTGAAAAGAACATATTGCATGGTTTCTTTATCAATTACTGCATTTTCCGAATACAAAAGAATGATTCATGAATATGGTGTTTTCGACAGTTCTTTGAAATATTTTAGATGTTATATTGCATTTAGAGAAATGTCTTTAATTAATCTTGCAATTTTAATAAAGCCATTGATAATTAAAAAAGGAAGTAGTGGTGAAAAGAGTTATGTGAATAATCTTAGCTTGCTTGGCAGGTTAATCAAGGTAGGATTGTTTAAAGAGTTAGTTTTGATTTTGATATTAGCCATATATCAAGATTCGAATTTAGATATTATCAATAATTACTCGATCCTTTATCTAGTTTTGAATGGAATAAAAGAACATTATTATAAAGTTTCAAATAATAAGGATAAACAACTAGAGGAGCTGTGGGAATGGTTTAGATATTTACACTTTTTTTACAAATCCTGTTCTAAAATAGATCTTGATAACTATGAAATTGATGACGATGGATTTGAAGATGTTAGGTCTGATTATAATCTGATCAAAAAATTTGAGTTTGATGATTATTTTCAACAAAGTGAGTTTAATAGAATTGAGATAGAGCCCACAAAGAAGTTTGGTAAAAATGATGATAGCGGCAGCGATAATGATGATGAAAACGAACACGATGATGATAGTGATAATGAAAGCTACAATAATTCAGTTGTCAAAATGGAGATCCCAGAAAGATTAGCAAAAAGACCGATTATTGAGGACAAGCCACCTAGAACATTTACTGTTCGTTTTCATTTTTCTGAAGATCAAAAAGATAAAGATGAATATTGTTCTGATGATGATTCTGCTGATGGTAGTAATGCGGATGATGATAAAGAGAAAAATAATAACTTTCGAAACGACTTTGATGAAAAAGAAAAAAATAAAATCAAGGTTTATGATAAGAAGACAACAAATAAGTCCAAAATAAATGAAGATGGTTTATGTATTAAACATGATTTTTGCATAGAAGAACGCAAATCAATCAAAAAGAATAATGGAGTGGAAGTAAATTGCTTAACCGGGTTGTCGGTGGTACACTCTACAAACATGACATTTGATAAAAGAGAGCAGTTGCTACATGAAAAAGGAAAATTTTTAGTTCCCCATCCTTCAAGTCTAGATTTTAAAGATATTAACAAACGGCCATCAAGCATGGAACTCAGTTTTGGTATTCCTATTTCTTTGCTTGAGTTGATGGAAAAAACTGTTAGATTGGCAGATCATAAAAATTGGTGTTTACGTAGAAAGATATTTCCTCGAAACTTCCCGAAAATTTGTTGTGATCTAGAAGAAGAATTGATAGTTTGGAAACTAGAATGGAATTTATACTCAGAAGACAGAACACAGCATGGTCAGCTTCAATTTTATAGCTTGTTTCACGAAGCACTTTATCATTTAGCTGTGGCATATTATAATTCAATTTTGATGTTTTTTTTTCGTTTGGTCAAAGAAATTGATCCTAAATTACTTCAAAACCATGTTATAACCACAGTTACACATCTTGAGCAGTTGAGGGCATTGTCATTAAGAAGTGATTTTTTGAAAGAAATGAAAATATATCCTCCATTTTGGTGTTTTTTTATTTCAGGTTCTGATGCCACAAGTTGTTTATTACAATATAGGTTTGAAGAGCTAGCACGTGAATGGTTTGTTGCAGGAAATAAGTGGATTGGAAAGCAGATAATGATGGAAATATGGAGGCCTGGAAACAATATCAATTCAGATGATCAAGATAAAAATTTTGATGGTAATTCTTGGCTAGATTTAATAAAAGATTGGGAACTTTCCGGATTTAATTAATCTAAATTCATAGATAAATGGTAAGTAACAACTTGTAAGCATGCATATATATATACATTGATTTTTTAATAGAAGTATAGATACCTACAACTATCTAATAAACATCTGCAAAAAAAGGTAAAAAGTTTGAAGGAAGCGAGGTTCGAACTCGCGCGGACATACGCCCAACAGATCTTAAGTCTGCCGCCTTAGACCACTCGGCCATCCCTCCAATTGTTGCTGTAATAAAATTAGGCTGTGATATGTTTGATCCCACCTAATAACGTGACCAGTAAGTTTTAGAGGATCTTTTGAAAAGTGCTGAAAGTGGTTTCAAATTTTTAAAGTGTGTTGAGTTTTTAAGCATGTTGGCACGTGACTTAGGATTACGTAAAAGGTTTTGAATGTTAGGGCACGCTCGTTTCACAGCTTAATGGCTTGATCACGTGAATGTCTTTATCTGGTCTTAGGGTTCAACCCTAGATCCTATAGTATCATTGTAAAGCCAGTCACAATATAGGCGACGCAACGGGAAGGACAAGCACGCAAACAGATCCTCTGCATGGTTGACTTCCACTGGCCTAGACGTTGTGTCTCTGCAAAAAGGGCTTTTTCCATAGATAATATTGCTATTCCAATAAAAAACCGTGATTCCTCACTAGATTTCTACAACATATTATCCTCCTTTTATATATTTTATACTTTATTATACTTTCTTTGAAACAGTTTTAGACACCAGTAATATATTAGCAAATATATTACAAATTAAGAGTCATAACTACCAGGTATCAAACCAAGAATAATTCAAGATGGCGAGGTGATGGTATCAAAACACTAGTTAGCTGGCCCTTCCAAAACTTTTGGTGCTGAAGCGGTTTCCCAATCTACTTGGGCTGAAAAGTCATCAACCCCTACAACCACACCTGCAGTTGCATCTCCAGAGTTATCTTATGTCGATGCAGCCAAGGTTACACCAAAAGCAAGAAAGCAAAATTCCAATTGCTGTCACTTCACCTTCTCCATCAGCTTTGGTTTCAACCACATCTACACCTAATCCTAAAGAGAAGGCTTAAACTACTTCCTCAACTTGTGCGGTGTCTGTTTTAAAGGCGGCAACTGATGGTCCTACGATGAAGTCTTCCGGTCCATTCTTCCACCTTAGACCAAACACTTTATCACCTGGACCAGCTAAGCCTGTCATAGGTTCATCTACTTCTACTCCAATTGATTTAGATTAGAATAAAGTCGTTTCTGTTGTTCCAACAGTCAAAGTTACTAAGGTTAAAAGTTGGGGTTCTCATGTCATGACCTCTCCAAATAAAGCACTTAATGATTATTAGGTTGTATAAAATAAAGG
>JAKTWG010000106.1:0-19807 GCA_030560915.1 Pichia sp. NRRL Y-12824 | reverse complement strand
TATTATTATTATTATTATTATTATTATTATTATTATTATTATTATTATTATTATTATTATTATTATTATTATTATTATTATTATTATTATTATTATTATTATTATTATTGTTGTTGTTGTTGTTGCACATTTTTTCATAATTGACTAAATCAAGATAAGAATAAAAAGAAATTGATTTCCTTGATGGAGAAATTAAAGGAGATAAAGGTTCAACAGGTTTACAAATACATGAAGAATCTTGTTTTGAATTTGAAAAAGATCTAGATTTAGAAGCAGATCCTGATCTTGAACTTAAATTATTATTAGTATTATTATTATTATTATTATTAGAAATTGAATTAGAATCTAAATTAAATGGAGATGAATTAATTAAATTATTTGAGTATTTTCTAGTAATTGATAATTTTGGAGATGGAGAAGCTGAAATTGAAGAATTATGAGAATTATGAGAATTAATTTTAAATAAATGTTGAGAAGGATGAGAATGAGGGACTTCAACTACATCAACATCATCAAATTTTGAACTTGATATAAGTTCAACAGTTGAATCTAAAACAGGAGAAGTAAAATTTTCAGATAATAAATGACGTGGTCTACAATTACCTAAAATATAAGGAGAATTTGATAATGGGATTGAATGAGTTGAAGAATTTGGATCGTTTGAAGGACTTGTAGGTACTTCTTCCGATTGAACATTTCTTTCAAAGATGTCAATTGGAGAAGACATATTTGAAAATGAATTTGAAGAAGATATAATTTTTTGTTTTGGAATTGGAATTGAAATTGGAGTATTTGAAGGTTTTGGTTTTAACATTGATCTTTGTTGACGTTGAATATCATTTGGTAAAGGTAAGGGTTTTTGATTTTTATTATTATTATTATTATTATTATTATTATTATTATTATTATTATTATTATTATTTGAAGAAGTTAGATTTAAAGATGAATTATTTTCTGAATTATTGTCAGAATCATATAAAGGATCATTTTTTGTATTATCAGGTAAAGAAATGACGGAATAATGTTTTGGAGAATTTAAAGTAAAATTTGAAAAATTTGAAGTAGAATTTTTATTTGAATTCATTGTAGGATTTGTATTTATAATTTTATTTTTATTGTTTTTAGATGAAGATACATCCTTAGTTGAGGGTGATGTTGAGATGAATTTTTTGAAGGTGTTTGTTAAGGTCATTAAATAGAATTAACGAGATTAGAATAAAGGGAGGAAGATAAAAGCAGGGATTAGAACGATTTTGTGGTGAGGTGGGAAGGGAGCGGAGGAGAGGCGTAAAATAGGAGGAATATAAAGCAGGGAGGATAAGCAGAGAATAAAAAGGTCAGGTAATAAAGGAACGTGGAAGAATGCAGCGTAGAAGAGCAGAGCAGAAAAAAATAGGGAGTGAGAGAAGGAAAGAGGAAAGCGTAAGTGTGGGGCGAGGCGAGCGAGTAGAGAGAGAGAGAGAGAGAGAGAGAGAGAGAGAGAAAGAGAGAGAGAGAGAGAGAGAGCAATGGAGAGAGGGGCGGTCAGTGGTCAGGCAGAAAGAAGTAGATGTGTGTCAGCCAGCGGCGGGAAGCGGCGGGTGGGGACGTGTTGTCGCTGGGGGGGGAAGTGGGCAGAGTGTGGTCAGTGTGGTCAGTGTGATCAGCGTGATCAGTGTGATCAGTGTGATCAGTGTGATCAGAGAGTGACAGGGGGCAAACACGCAGCGGGGAATCACACGTTTTTTTCTTCGCTGCGGCTGAGCGCGGGGAAAAGGGAAAGAGGGTGTGGTGCACGGGTGGGGTGCACGGGTGGGTTGCGTGTTGCAGCCGGCGTGTCGTGCTATGACGTTGCGCCTGTCGTGTCTATTGCCCCCGTCTCCCCCGTCGATCGTCTCCGTTCTTATACATCGCATTTTCCAACACAAATTCGAAACAACAACAAACAATCTTTCAATCAACAATCACTCAATCATTACGACAATCCATAACCTAAATATACTCACTTCACCGCTCGTTTACAACACTCTGTTTGGATATCCGTATTAACTTATTTTTTTTTTCTTTCCTTCTTTCCTTCTTTCCCCCCACTTAGGCCATATCAACATAATGTCATATCAGCCTACTTCTGGTACTTCTCGTGTTATTGATGATCTACAATCAACTATTGATTCTTTGAAATCTGAACTAAATGAAACTAAAGTAACTTTGAATGAAACAAGGCAGAAATATTCAATTTTATCAAAAAGAAATGAAAATATGGTAGAACAACTATCAAATGCAAAACATCAAGCTGAAATTGCTGAAAGTTTATTAAAACGTAAAGAACGTAGAGTTTTAGATTTAGAATCTCAATTAACTCAAATTACTTCAAATAATGATAATTATTTATTCGAACTAGAAAATCTAAAAACAAAATTAATTAATTATGATAATGAAAAATTTAGATTAATTTCAGAAAATGAAAGAATTTCAAAATCTTATGAAGTTTTACAATCTTCTTTTAATGATTATAAATTATCGATTAATAATTCAATTAATAATTTAAAATTTCAAATACCAAATTTTTTAAATGATCAAAAATTAAAATTAAATAATAATTTAAATTTAATTAAATCAAATCAACCTCAAATTGATTCTTCTTATAATTTATTAATTAAAAATTCCAAAAGATTAGAAGAATTATATAATCAAAAATATGATAAAGTTAATGATTATTTATTATTATTAACAGAATCAACAAAACAACATGGTCAATCAACTTCAATTGTTATGGAAGAATGTGAAGAAATTTTAAAAAAATTAAATAGAAATGAAGATGTTTTATTGAAAATTAAAAATGAAACGAATGGAAATTTAACTGATTTAGATAAAATGAAAGAATTAACAAAAATAAGAGATTTATCAATTTTAAAAAATTCAACTCCTTCTCCTTTAAATTCTAATTTAAATACACCTATAAATTCCCCAATTTTATCAACAAATATTATTAAAGAAGAAAAATTCTTTGAAAAAAGGAAATTATCTCCAATTTCAAATATTAATGATTCGAAATTTAATGATAAACGTATAAATTCTACCACATCATCATCTAATAATATAAATAATTTAAATAATCCAAAAAGAGATCGTAAAAAAAGAAATTCTTATAGACGTTCAATGAATCAAGATGATTTTAATAATTTATATAATAATAATTCAACTCAAAATCAAAGAGTTTCATCTAGTCAATCAAATAATTCACCTTCAATTAATAGATCAAATAGTACACGAAAGAACAATAGAAATAGTAGAAATTTTTCATCCGGTAATTATAGTGGGTATAATAATAACAATGCAAACAACGTAAATAATACTAATAATAATAATACTAATAATCGAAGATGGTCTATGCAAGCACCATTAAATGATGATTAAAATTATCAAATTATTAAATAAACTTAAATAAGCATTTCACCCTTTTTTTTTTACATTTTTGCATCTTTTATATATAGAACAGTGTAAATACATAAACATTATAAATTAAAAATTTTATTTTTAAAATAAACCTTCAATTTCACCTTTTTCATTAACTTCAACATTCATAAAACCACATTTTGTTGCTAAACCAGGTATAGTCATAATTTGATCAGCTAATGCATATAAATAACCTGCACCTATACTTGCTTTAATATCCTTAATCGGAAATTCAAAACCTGTTGGAACACCTTTTAATTTTGCATCATGTGATAAAGAATATTGAGTCTTCGCAATACAAATTGGTAATTTATCAAAACCTTGATTAGTATATTCTTTAATCTTTTCTTTTGCAATGTCACTAAATGAAACTGATCCTGCACCATACATTAATTTTGCAATTTTTTCAATTTTATCTTCAATTGTACCATTTAAATCATATAATGTATGAAATGATTCATTTAAATTTTGTGTTGAATATTCTTTATTTGCACATTTAATAACACCTAATGCTAAATCTTTTGCACCTTCACCACCTTCTTCCCAATGATTTGAAACAATTGCATCTGTTGCACCAGCTTCAATTGATGCTTTCTTAATAATTTCATGTTCTGCATTTGTATCATTTGACATTTTATTAATTGCAACAATAACATCAACACCATATTGTTTTGCATTCTTAATATGCTTTTGTAAATTTGCACAACCTTTTGATAACATTTCAAGATTTTCTGTTGTATATTCAAATGGTAATGGAATACCAGGTTTAACATCCGCTCCACCACCATGAACTTTTAATGCTCTAACTGTTGCAACAATAACAATAACATCTGGTTTTAAACCTGATGTACGACATTTAATATTAAGGAAACGTTCACCACCCATTGTAAAATCAAAACCGGCTTCAGTAATAACATAACCTTGATTTTCTTTAATTTGTTCTGATGTATAAGAAGTTGGAGTACCAGCTAATTTTAATGCCATTTTATCAGCTAAAATTGATGATGCACCAATTGAAATATTAGCAAATGGACCTGCATGAACGAAAACTGGTGTACCTTCTAGAGTTTGCATTAAATTTGGTTTAATTGCATCTTTCATTATTGCAGTTAAAGCACCAGCACAACCTAAATCTTCACAAGTAATTGGTTCACCAGATTTTGATGATGCAACAACAATTTTACCAAATCTTTCTCTCATATCTTTTAATGATGTACATAATGCTAAAATAGCCATAATTTCAGATGCAACTGTAATATCAAAACCAGTTTTTCTAATTAAACCTTTTTCAGTTGGTGCTTCATTAATTGTAACTCCTCTTAATGATCTATCATTTAAATCTAAAACTCTTTTCCATGTAATAGTTTTTGGATCAACATCTAATCTAACAAATTTTGTAACTTGTTCAGGAGTCCATTCATTAATTTTTGAAATATCTAAACCTAATTTTTTAACTCTATAAGTTAAACCAATTGGAATATCTCTTGAACCATCTTTTTTAATTGGACATAATCTTTTAAATAAACCAACATCAGATTGTGTTGCTTCATGAAACATTCTTGTATCTAAAGCAGCAGCAACTAAATTATTTGCCATACCAACAGCATGAATATCACCTGTAATATGCATATTAAATTCATCCATTGGAATAACTTGTGAATAACCACCACCTGCAGCACCACCTTTAACACCAAAAGTTGGACCCATTGAAGGTTGTCTAACATTAGCGAAACAAGTTTTACCTAAAGTTGCACCAATTGATTGAGCTAAACCAACAGTTGTTGTAGATTTACCTTCACCTAAAGGAGTTGGTGTAATACCCGCAACTAAAATATATTTACCATCATTTCTATCTTGTAATCTATCTAAAACATCAAGCTTAACTTTTGCTTTATAAGAACCATAAGGTTCTAATTCAGATGAAATAATACCAGCTTCAGTTGCAACATCAGAAATGTGTTGTGGAACTTGATTACGAGAAATTTCAAAATCAGATGGAACAGGCTTAAGTAATTCAAGCTTTTTTAATTTCTTAAATTGGGACATTATAATTAATATATGTGGATATGTGTCTAGAGAAAAAAAGGAGAGAGAAAAGAAGAAAACAAAAGCACAAAAAGACAAAAGACAAAAAGACTAGAAAACAAAAGGAAAAAAAAAACCATGTTGATCAACCATCATGAATACTAAAATCGCAGAATGCCAGCCATGCCATGTGAAATAAATAAATACATGAATAAACACGGTAGATAAATTGTTCTCTATTATTTCCTCGAGCAATCCCGGAGCAATTCTTGACTCCGACTCTGACCGCGTCGCAGGGAAAACCTGTCTGACTCTGTCCCCTCATTTTCGCTCCGAAAGGGTCCTGTTCATCCGATTGGCTACAATTATCATCAGTGCACCAGGCTGTCACGTGCTGTCACGTGACTCACCTATCACAATACTCATGTCGCGACATGACACCTTTCACGTGTTATTCAAACTCGCGGCTTGCAGTTTCCAGTATAGATTTCATCGATTCTTAACTGGCCAAAAGACCGAATCACAAGTAATAATAATAAGAAAGGCTCATGTTTTTTTTTTTCGTTCATCTTCATCTCTCATTTCTCATATCTCATGGATGCCGCCCATCCGAGGTCTGTTGAAGCCATTGCCGGTCTTTCCGCCGGCTTTACAACTACTCTTTTAACACATCCATTGGATTTTTTTAAACTCCGACTTCAATTAGACACAACTTCAAAATCTCAATGGTCCGGAATTCACAAAATTTATAGGAATTTGTTAGAAAATTCTAAAAATTTAAATACAAATCAAGTATCTATGTTTAAATTTATTCAAAATTTATATCGTGGTATTGGACCTAATTTAATTGGTTCAACTTCTGCTTGGGCAATGTATTTCTTCTTTTATAGACAATATAAAAATTTATTTTTATCAAATTTAAATTCTCATAATGATAATCATTTGAAATCTTGGCATTATTTATCTTCTGCATTTCTTGCAGGTTGGACAACTTCAATCATAACAAATCCAATTTGGGTTATCAAAACAAGAATGATATCAACTGAAAAATCTCAACCTGGTGCTTACGTATCAATTTATCATGGTATAAAACAAATTTATAATCAAGAAGGTATAATTGGTTATTATCGTGGTTTATTTCCTGCTTTATTTAACGTTGCTCAAGGTGCTGTTCAATTTTCAATTTATGATTTATTAAAAAGATCATTAACAAATAATTCAAATAATTCAAATAATTTAAATGATTCAAATTTATCAACATTTCATTATTTTTATGCAAGTTCAATATCTAAAATGATATCAACTTGTATGTTTTATCCACTTCAAGTTATTAGATCTAGACTTCAAGTTATATCAACTACAAATAAATTAAAATCTTCAACTCAACTATGTATCCAAATGTATCAACGTGAGGGCGTTGTATCTTTTTATAAAGGATTATTACCAAACCTTTTGAGGGTAGTTCCTGCCACTTGTACCACTTTCATAATTTACGAAAAAGTCAAACAGCATCTCATGTAAAAAACACTCTATATATTTCACTTAATAAACTCGTAAACATATTCTGTTATAAAACCAACACTAAACCGATTCTGATATCTTAAATATTGTTTTCTCACACGCCCCATTTTCTTTTTCTTTTTTTTGCTTTTCCTGAATCATCATTATTAATAAAGATGAAGCTTTCATCAAGTTTCCAATCTCCAAAAATCTCTTTTCTCTGCCGTTACTTGTTTACTTCAGCTTGTCTTTTCTACAGTTTCCAAACAATTAGTACGAACTGATCAATAGAAAGTACTTCACTACTGCCACGACAATGAATATCTTAGTTAGGCAAGGTTCTAAGAGAACCTTAGCATTAGAGTCAACTACCCATGTTCTATTATTTAGATATATTAATGAAACTCAAAAATGTGCAATTGAATTAATTGACAAAAATTCTTTTATTTCTTATCCTTATAAACAATTATCAAGATCAAGACCTCATGGATTTTTAGGTTTAATTGAAATGAGTAATGATATATTCCTTTGTGTTATAACTTCTAAAATTCATGTTGCTCAACCATTAACTAATGAAAATATTAATAAAATTGTAGATGTTGAATTCCATTCTTTAACTAATGATAATTGGGATTTTCTGGATCTAAACTCAAGTGGTTATCCAAACATTGAAAATGAACAATCTTCAAATTCAAATCAACCAACAGATTATACTCCAAGAATTCCACAACATCCATGTTGGGAATTAAGAAAATTATTATCTGATGGTTCTTTTTTTTATAGTTCTGATTTTGATTTAACAAGTACTTTACAAGGTAGAGGTGTGCATCTAAAACAAAGATTATCAGTTGATTTATTTCATACTGATTATATGTGGAATGATTTTATGATGGAAGGAATTATTAATTTTAGAAATAATTTATCAGAAAAGCAAAAATTAATATTAGATAATGATCATTTCTTAACAACTGTTATAAGAGGTTTTGCTGAAACTTTAAATACTTCAGTTAATGGGAGATCAAGTAAAATGACAATTATTTCAAAACAATCATGGAAAAGAGCAGGTACAAGATTTAATGTTAGAGGTGTTGATGATGATGGTAATGTCGCAAATTTTGTTGAAACTGAATTGATTTTTAATGATAATCATCAAGTTTTCTCCTTTACACAAATTCGTGGTTCAATTCCTATATTTTGGGAACAAGATACTGCATTAATTTCTCCAAAAGTTCAAATTACTAGAAGTTTTGAAGCAACACAACCAACATTTTCTAAACATTTTGAAAATTTAAATAGTAAATATGGTCCAATTCATATTGTTAATTTATTATCAAAAACAAGATCTTCAGAAATTGAATTATCTGATACTTATAAAAAACATTTTATTGCATTACATAAAATTAATCCAGATTCTGTATTTTTTACAGATTTTGATTTTCATCAAGAAACTGCTAAAACTTATGCTGATGCAACTAGATTATTACCTTTATTACGTGAATCTTTTGAAGATTTTGATTATTTCTTATACGATTTAGATAAATCAAAAGTTTTATCTGAACAAAATGGTACTTTTAGAACAAATTGTTTAGATTGTCTTGATAGAACTAATGTTATTCAACAAGTTATATCTTTGAATACTTTATTAGAACATTTACATTCTAAAAATATTTATGATTTATCAGGTTTAAAAAATAAACATAGTACATTATGGGCAAATCATGGTGATAGAATTTCACAAATTTATACAGGTACAAATGCTCTTAAATCAAGTTTTTCAAGAAGTGGAAAAATGGGATTTGCAGGTGCTTTATCAGATGCAACTAAATCAATTAGTAGAATTTATATTAATAATTTTGTTGATAAAGGTAAACAACAAGTTACTGATACTCTGTTAGGTAAAATATCATCACAAAATCAAATTTTAATTTATGATCCAATTACAGATTATATTAATAATGAATTAAATAAATATGAATCTAAATTTACTTCATTTAATGATATAACTTTATTTACCGGTACTTTCAATTTAGCAGGTGCAAATGAAAATAAAAATTTAACAGATTGGTTATTTCCTTATGATAATTTTAATCCTGATATTTTTGTAATTGGATTTCAAGAAGTTATTGAATTAAATGCTTCAAATATACTTAAAAATGATGGATCAATTGGCCAATATTGGACAAAAGAAGTTGAAAGAACAATTCAAAAAAATTCAAAAGAAAATTATGTTTTATTAAGATCTGAATTTATGTCTTCAATTTTATTATTATTATTTGTTAAATCTGATAAAGTTTCTCAAGTTACTGATGTTGAAGGTAAATCAAAAAAAACTGGTTTAGGTGGTATGACTGCAAATAAAGGTACAGTTGCAATTAGATTAAATATTTCTTCAACATCATTTTGTTTTGTTAATTCTCATTTTGCTTCAGGTTTAAGTTATACAGAAGAAAGAAATAATGATTTTATAAGTAGTTGGAATGGTATTAGATTCTCAAGAAATAGATATATTAAACATCATGATAATATAGTTTGGTTAGGAGATCTAAATTATAGAATTACATTCCCGAATGAAAAGGCAAGATCTTTAATTAATAATAATGATTTATCAACATTATTTACAAGAGATCAATTATCTTATCAAATGATGAGAATTAAAGAATTCAAATATTTTAAAGAAGCAGAAATTAAATTTTTACCAACTTATAAATTTGATAAATTTTCTGATGATTATGATACTTCTGAAAAGCAACGTGTTCCAGCATGGACTGATAGAATTTTGTATCGGGGTAAATACTTAAATTCATTAAGTTATGATATTGCATCAATTATTAAATTTTCAGATCATAGACCAGTTTTCAATATTTTTAGTTCACAAATTAAAATAATTGATGATGAATATAAAGAAAATGTATCAACCAAATTACGTGAATCTTATCAATCTGATTTCAAAAATCAAAATGATCATATTGAACTAAATGATGCATCTTTAACTTCTTCTTCTTCTTCAGCTTCATTAAAATCTTCTCGTACTACAATAACTAATAATCTGATTGATATTGAAAGTAGTACATCTTCAATTACACCCCCATTACCTAGAAGACCTTTACCACTTTCATTCAATTCTCAACAAGAAAATAAAAATATGTCAAAACCAGGATTAACACCAGTAAATATTCAAAATTCAATTAATGTTCAAGCACAACAACCAAATAATAAAGTATATGACCTATCAACAAGATCAACTCCAGTATCATTATCTAATTCATCTATTTCTGAATCTTTAAGCTCTAAAACTACAACAGATAACAATAAAAATACAAATATAAATATATCTTCATTCTCTGTTATGACTCCAACCCTGTTTAGATCCGGATCTATTCCACCACCTCCACCTCCTAGAAAAAGCGGAAACGTACCATTATCCGCAACTATTGTATCTCCAATACCTACAGACACCTTAAAAGATAAAGAATTACACAAGATTGCACCGATAGTTCCATCCAAACCACGTATTCTTAACGATATATTTACAGCAGAAACTGCAACTGAAACAAAACCAGCTTTAAACAAATCGCAAGCACAACCTGCAAGCACAATGTCATGGGCGCCAATGACACCAACTAAGAGACTTTAGACGGCTATCAAATGTATAAAATTTATAAAATTTGCAATAATGTGTAATAACTACTGCATTTAATTATTTATTGATGTCTACAAAAATAGATGGTCAATTATTGCATAAAGTGTTAATCTGCCTGCTGACTGTCCTTCCTGACACGGGAAGCTTGACAACAGGATCCCACGATGGGCTCTACGAAAAGCCAGCCAAACAGGAAACAAACCTACAGTTATCCAATTTCAGGCAAATCACTCCGGGACCTCGGAGTTGGGCTGGGTTGGCCGCTCCCTAAATGTTTTCTATGTGTTTCTTTTGCAATTCCTGTTTCTGGTCACGGCAAATGGCCTATCCCAGTTTTTGCCTGTCCTTGCAATTTGTTGGCTATATAAACCGGGTGATTTCCCCATGTTTTATGTCATGAGTTCTTTTCTACACTGATCATTCTTTCTTCATTTCCATTCTCTTTTTTTTTTTCTTTTTTTTTTTCTCTTTCTGAATTATCTAAAGATAAAAAAAGATAGCTTATATGACAAGAATGGCAGGATCAAGTGCAATTAAGACATTAGTTTTGGGTCTTGCAGGTTTATACATTGTTAAGGTAATTGCCGACCAAGAACCACCAAGAACAAATGCTGCACATTTACAAGAAAGAATTAATAATGCAGCTGCTGCTGGCGCAAATGCAATTCAACATCCAATAGCTGAAATGTATGATAGTCATGGTAAATCATTACAAGATTTGAAAAAAATGGTTTACCATTCTGCTGATGAATCATCACAAAAGGCAATGGCAATTTATGATGAAGCTTACAATAAAGTATTAGAAGCAAAGAAAAAAATGGATGAATCTAATAATGGTGGCGGATTTTTTAAGTTTTGGGCATATTCTGATGCTAATGAAGAAAATTTAAAACAAAGATATAATGAAGCAAAACTTCATGTAGAAGACTTAAAATCTTATTTAGGTTCTTACGTTGCTAATGAACATTCTGATATTGGTGATACAGTTCAAGGTGCTATTGGTAAAGCCCAAAAATACGCGGCTGATAAGTACAATGATTTGACAGGTAATCAAGTTCCAGTTGAAGAAAATTTGAAGGCAAGTCTTGAATACTTTGTTCATAAATCTGATGAAGCGAAGAATGAATGGGAACAAACAAAATCGAGTTGGTTAAAATGGAGACATGCACAATCAAAAGAAATTCAAGATCGTGCAGAGGCAAAGTATAATTTTTTTAAATCTAAAAATGAAGATGCCGTTAATCAATTAGTTTCTTATATGAAAGAAAATGGTAAAGATGCAAAAAGTTTTTTGGATGACCTTAATTCAAAGATGCAAAAGAATGTTGCAAAAGCAACTGATGTTGCCGGTAATGTTAAAGATGATATTGTTGATAAAGGTTATTCAGTAAAGGATCAAGCAAATAAACATGTTCATCAAGCTAAAAATTATGCTGCTGATGCGAAGGACAGAATGGCTCAAGTTGGTTATGATGCTAAGGAAAATGTTGAAGATAATGCTGAACATGCAAAAAATTATGCTGCTGGTGTAAAGGATCGTATTGTACAAGCCGGTTATGATGCTAAAGAAAATGTTGAAGATAATGCTGAGTACGCCAAAAATTATGCTGCTGGTGCAAAGGACAGAGTAGCTCAAGCCGGTTACGATGCTAAGGATTCTATTCAAGATAACGCAGAATATGCAAAGAACTATGCAGCTGGTGCAAAGGACAGAGTCGTTCAAGCTGGTTACGATGCTAAGAATTCTGTTCAAGATAACGCAGAATATGCAAAGAACTTTGCAGGTGGTGTAAAAGACAGAGTAGCTCAAGCTGGTTACGATGCTAAGGATTCTGTTCAAGATAACGCTGAATATGCAAAAAATTATGCTGCTGGTGCAAAGGACAAAGTAGCTCAAGCCGGTTACGATGCTAAGGATTCTGTTCAAGATAACGCAGAATATGCAAAGAACTATGCTGCTGGTGCAAAGGACAGAGTCGTTCAAGCTGGTTACGATGCTAAGGATTCTGTTCAAGACAACGCAGAATATGCAAAGAACTATGCAGGTGGTGTAAAAGACAGAATTATGCAAGCTGGATACGATGCAAAGGATTCTGTTCAAGATAACGCAGAATATGCAAAGAACTATGCAGCTGGTGCAAAGGACAGAGTCGTTCAAGAAGGCTACAATGCAAAGGACACTATTCAAGATGATGCTGAATATGCCAAAAATTATGCTGGTGGTGTAAAAGACAGAGTTGCTCAAGCTGGTTATGATACTAAAGAAAAAATTCAAGAAGATGCTGATTTTATGAAAGAATATATTTCTGGTGCTAAGGACACAATTCAAGATAATGCAGATTATGCAAAACAATATGCTGTTGATGCAAAAGATTGGATTGAACGTACTGGATCTGCAACTAAGAATTTTTTCAAAGATCAATATAATTCTATGTGGAATCGCTTTGGAGTTTTCCAAGCTAATACTAGAGAAATTGCCGAAGATGCAGTCAAGTATTATAATGAAGAAGTCAGACAAGCAAAGAAGGAATATGATGAAACTCAAGCAAGTTGGGTAAGCTGGAGAAGAGCACAATCAAAAGAGATTCAACATGCAGCAAAGGCAAAATGGGAATTTTTGAAAGCAAAAGAAGATGCTGCTAAACAAGAATTGGAAAGATGGAGAAATCAAAGCAAGTGAATAGTTTGATGAATTGGTGATTTATGTTATGAACGTTATTTTTTAGTTTATTGTGTTTTTTTTATTTGTATAGTTGAAGTTATGTGTAAATGTTTTTACGATTATGATTAATTATTAAACGATTATTTAAATGTTACGTATTATTATAAAACTTTTATCAAGATAAAAGGAAAGCATTATTACCTTCATTCATTGCTTGTTTGATTTTAGCATACATTATTTCACGATTTGTATAACATGGTAATTTAAGGTAATTAGCACATGTCATTACACTTGGTAAATAATCATCCGGTTGCAAATCATCCTCGCAATGTTTTAAAACAACAGTAAGTGGGGGTGATAAACCTTTAAAACCATCAAATGGTAATCTCGGTGAACCTGTAATAAATTTTAAAAATTGTCTTCTATCAATATTATCAAAAGTTGACATGATATCAATTAACCATTCAATTTGTGGTGATTTATTAGTATAACCATGATCAGCATGAATAACAGAAATTAAAGTTTCTACTGTCCAATTCTCAACTTCATTTCCAGATAATCTTGTTAATTCTTCAGCTGAGAATATTCTTAATGAAGTAAATGGGAAAACTTGAGAAAATCCATCGACAAATGCTTTAATTTGTTCAAATATACCTCCATAGATTGTATAATCAATAATATAATTAATATAAGATTTTAAATTTGAACCTGTGACTGCAATATCATCACCATTTGAAACTAATTTAATTTCTTCATAACCAGGTAAAACAAAAGTAAGCATTAAATCAGATACTTTGAAACCAGAAATCTCAAAATTATCCCATTCATCCTTTGGTAAATTCACAAATTCATGCAAATATAATTTCAAATGTTCTAACGACAATGCTAATCCCTTATCAATAAATTTGATTTTTTGAATCGATTCGGATAGATTAAATTTAAAGTCTTTGGAAGCAGCGTATTTCATAGCTATTTCAAAGAAAATTGGATTAAAGTGAAAATCAACTAGTCTAGAATCTAAAAATGATCTTGCTAAAAATTTACCTAATACTTTAAAATATAATAGGGTGTTGTTCAAATGGGGATCTAATTTATGTAATGGTCTTGGAAATAGTCCGTGTTGGTCATAAATGTAAATATCATGTTGATCAATAACAACATTATTATCATTTTCTAATTTTAAATATTGATCACTTCTCCACATATACAATTTCAGTTTACTAAAACTTTTTGAAACATTTGAATAAAATTCTAATGTTGGACCTAAACCTGAACCGACTTCATCAAAAAATTCAACTTCAAGTAACCCTGGATTAGTTGCATAATTTTCCATCACTTTAACAGCACTTGAAAAAATTCTATCTCTAGAAATTCTTAGCTTATGTCTAATTGATCTACCAAGCATTGGCGTTCTATTTGAGTTGTTTGAAGAGGTTGAACCTTCTTCTTTTGATCTATTTGACCAATAATCAATTAATCTGGAATATCCAAAAGATGTTGATTTTAAGAAAAATATTCTGGTTTCCATTGGGAATAAAAAGGGAAATTCTCTAGGAATAATAACTGCCCAATCTGGTAATATTCCACTAGCCACCAGCAATGGTTCATCTAATTGACGATTCAATTTAGCAGTTAATTTATAGTTTAAGAAAATTATTTCTGAAGTACTAGGATTTAAAACAGACAAGTTCAAATTATGTAAAACTTTCAATAATTTCAAAACATCAACAATACTCTTTTCTCCGACCTTATCAAGAGCATCGCTTACTGATTCTTCAGTTGTAGTATGATCTTCCGGAATTAATTTACCTGCAACAGCCTTGTATTTTATAACATGAGTTTTTCTTAGTATATTTTCTTTAAGAGTATTCAATTGATCTGGATCATCTTCAAAGGATTTATAAATTGCACCAAAAATAGTTGCATCAGAAGGAACTTTCTCATCATTTAAAAAAAATTCAAAATGATATTCATTATCTAAAGATGATGAATTAAGATTAAAATTAGATTTTAAATTGATGGATTTGGAATTTTTGATAAAGTTTTGGATAGTTTCAAAAGTTGCAATTGCATGAACAACTAATAAATAACCTTTGATTGGGCCAGTAGAATCAGGATCTAATAATTGCAATTTAATTCTCATTTGTTTAGTTATTGAAGCAGCACGAAATTTTGAATTTTGATTAATTTCTGAATCAGATCCAACAATTTCAAAGGATTCATTTCTATCCAATGCTTCTTCTAATTTTTTGACTAAAAATACTAATGGTGATGCTTTTTCTTTAACACATGGACTCAATGCAGAACAAAACACATATCGAAAAGATTTACATATTGGAAGTGAGAAATCAGGTTGTGATTCAAAAAGATCTAATAATTTATTAATTATTCCTGAAGAAACTAATTCAAAACTTGAAATGGATTCTGAACTGGACGTGAAATCAAGTGCATAAGCAAATTTCTTCCATAATTCAACCCATTCATCTTCACTTAATAGATATGAATCACCATTTAAAGTTGAAATAAACTTTTCTAAAAATCTAATATTCTCTGATTTGGCTATTTGATTAGTTATTGATAGTTTTTCATAATCATCGTATATCGAAATAGATAAAGAAAATAATGAATCTAGTATTGTTCTTTTTGACAACATTTTTATTCCGTCATTCATGACATTATAATTAATCTTTTTTAATACAGATGCATTTAATTCTTCAATATTCCCTGAATGGTTATCATCTTTAATTTCTTTGATGATATTTGAATCTTCATTTTCATCAGTATCATTTTCATCATCTTCATCTTCTTCTTCTTCATCATAATCAATATCAATTTCATCATCACTTTGATAATGTTCAAATGAATTGTGAGTTGCGTGATTATAGGATTCGTTAAGGCCTTCAATATTATTATCAACAATTTTTTGAATTTCTAATTCAAGAGAAGTTGACAAATCATTCATTTGTGAGATTAACCCTTCTTTAGCAAAATCATTTAAAAACACTTTTGGATTACATTTTATCAAACTTTGAGTAACTAAAAGAGAACCGTACAATAAAGAACAAATTTTAAAAAGTTCTGATTCTTTATGTTTGTTTGATTTAATGCCGAAAAGATTCTTTCCATGCGTAATAGTAGATGCTAAAGTTGAAGTAATTTTTGACTTATGTATGATCAATTCCAATTGATCCTTCGACATCAAATAAACCACTCTAAGTATGACAATAAAAACTAATCTTCTAACTTTATATTCCACACTCGCATCATAAATATTTAATAATAATGGAAAAATTGTAATATAAAAATTATTAAGGGTATCAAATTCTAATTTAGCTAAATTTATTTTTTCTGTGTTAATTGTTTCATTTGATAGTGTGTAATTACCAATATCGGTTGGATGCGTATCTTTAAAATTCACCTTATTTAATGGAAGTAATGCTGTCATTAGTTTTAATAAAGATATTAATAATTCCTTTGGACATTTTAATAAAGCATCAATGGAAATTGTAGTATTATTAGATATATTATTTGAATCTGTATTTTCATAAGATGAAAAAATCTTAACACACATTGAACCAACATTACACTTTAGTAATAAATCATTTGAGAAGTGTGAAGAATTATTTGCCAATAATGTTAAAGAATCTAATAATAAAATACAAGTTTTAAAAGTTACTAAACCTGAAGATTTTTTGCCGTTACCTAAACAAAGAGGAAATAGTTCACATAAATTCTTTAAAAATGAAGTATCGATTAAATCAGTCAATAAAAAAGGTGTATACTGAAAGTTTTTAATTGTATTTGCAATAAAAATCCAAGAAGATTCAACACATTGAGAATCTGTATAATTAGTAGCAACATTTTGAATAGTTGAAAATACTGTTTTTATATCATCATATTTTGATGCTGGAATTGTTTTAGATGCATTTGCGGCAATTTTCATAGCTTTCCTTTGAGCATGAATTGTGAAAAAGTCCAAGTATGCTAAAACTATTGGAATTGATCCTTTCATTAAACATTGTTTACCTGCTCTCCTTGATATTATTTCTAATGCTTGTAATGCCTGTTCAGCCATATCTATATAGCTTAAGTCTAATAATTTTGAATTTAAACATTTAATTACACCAGCAGAAACAAGTTCATATATGAGATTGTAATTAACTTCGGCAAGATTATAAATACATCTGCATGCTACTAATTGTAGTTCTAAATCATCTGGGTATTCACCGATAACTCTTACTAAAGATTCTGCAAGGGTGAAAGTTGGAACTTGACGTTCAGATTGTATGCTTGTCATCATTAATAAAGTAGTTGATATTTCATTTAATGTTTCCATTACTAAGTATGCATCATCATGCGTATTTAAACCATTAATTAAGCTAGATATTCTGGATGAGGATTGAGGCATTAGTTGATCTAAAAAGGAATGGACAAACATTCTATTAACATTTGGTCTTCTAGTAGTAGTAGTGGTGGTGTAATTATTCGAATTAGAATTAGAACTTGAAGTGGAATTGTTGGTATTTGTATTGGTATTGATATTGACATTGGTAGTAATATTGGAATTAGGATTACTTGAATTATTTCTATTGCTTATTGAAGAAGTTTGTATTTCATTTCCATCTCTACGACTGATGAAGCTTTCCAATTCAGAAAAATCATTTGAGGAACGTGCAGCTGATGTAAAAGCATTAGCCAGGAGTCTTAAAGCAGCAGATTGATTAAGTTCTGAGCCACCAAAAAAATTTTCATCGTCACTATGAGCCCCGAATTCATCTTCTACTTCATGATCCTGATTATGGTCATGATCATGGTCTTCGTCATCTTCTATTTGAACAAAATCGTCATCATCATCATCATTATCGTCATCATCATCATCATTATCATGGTCATCGTTATCGTCAGGGTGATCGTCATCTTCTTCCCCAAGAGAAGCGGCAGAAACATTCAATTGCCTAGACTGAATTTGAACATTGTCGTCTATATCTGCATTATCATAATTATTGTTATTTATATTGTCTAGTCTGTCTCTTGATCTCCGTGTTTCGGAAAAACGTCTATAATTACCTGTCAGTCTCTGTAGAACGGCTTCTTCATCATCTTCATCTATTTCGTTATCGCTGTTATTATTATTCGAATCTGGAATGTCCGATTGAGCGTTTACAGCTCTGTTATTCGGCGAACCATGCAGATACGCCGGAGAAACAGAGACTGAATCTGCATCCACCTGAGCATCTGACAGCTCGATATCGCCATCTGTGGCGGGCACGTGGCCCTGTTTCTGTCTGTTTTCCAAGTCCACCATAGTCCTGTGTGCCGTGCCGTCCCGTTCAGTGTCCGGAAAGCCCTGCTGTCTGCTGGAACACACACTAACCGGCCGTTTTGCCTCCCAAAACGCCAGAAACACCACTTCACACACAATAAAACAATTCGCCCTCCGTCTGCGCTCGCCGGCTGTGCCTTTTTCTTTTTCCTTTCTCACTGGTTTTTTTTTTGCCTAAAATTTTTCAGTTCTTCGGTGTTGAGCTGTCTTTCTTTTCGTTCTCAGTTCTTCCTCTCTCCACACAAGACAACATGCCAAGATCAAAGAGATCCAAGTTAGTGACGTTAGCTCAGACTGACAGTAAGGGAAGAGAAAACAAGGAAAGAATATTTGATGAAATCAGAGAAGCTTTAGATACTTTCAAGTACACTTACGTTTTGGGTCTTGATGATGTTAGAACTCCCGTTTTACAGGACATTCGTAAAGATTGGACCGGATCTAAGTTGATCCTTGGTAAGAAGAAGGTTCTTCAAAAGGCATTGGGACAAACTCCAGAAGAAGAATACAAGAACAACTTGTACAAATTATCCAGATTCGATAACGGTTTGATTGGTTTGTTACTTACTGATGAAACTCCAGAAACCGTCAACGAATATTTCGATTCATATGTTAAAAATGATTATGCAAGAGCCAAGACTAGATCACCTATAACGTTTGCTTTACCAGAAGGTATTGTTTACTCCAGAGGTGGACAAATTCCAACTGAAGAAGATGTCCCAATGTCTCACTCTATGGAACCAACCCTTAGAAATAAATTTAAGCTTCCGACTAAGATGGTCCATGGTAAAATTACATTAACTGAACCTGTTAACGTTGTTGAAAAAGGCCAAGTGCTTGATGTCACCCAAGCATTAATTTTGAAAACTTTTGGTGTTGCATGTGCGGCTTTCAAGGTCAAGATCTATGCTTACCACGACGGAGAAACCAACGACGTAGTCTCTCTTATCAAGCAAGAAGAAAACTGATGTGTCTGTGTTATGTATACTTCGTCTACCACATTCCCCCTTCATTAACTCAATAGATAATATCTATGCTTTATAGTTAAATCTGTATTTTTCGCGTACCGTTTCTCGTTTCTCGTTTCTCGTTTTTCGTTTTTTGTTTCTTGCTGGTTGTTAGAATATGCGGGTCGCAGCATTGAGCGAATGTGCGAGTGAAACAGATTTGTCACTGAAACATGACAAAATGAAGTGCAATGTGTCATGTACTCTGAATGGGTTTC
>JAKTWG010000105.1:0-20836 GCA_030560915.1 Pichia sp. NRRL Y-12824 | reverse complement strand
TGAAGGTTATTTGCCTTCCAGGGGATGCTCACCTACTCCCCGCACTGTTGCGCAATAGCCTTGCGTCGATCGACGCACAATCCTTAGACCAGGATTCCAGTCTCTTACATGAAAAAAAGGGTAACGGGTTTAACATGTTGAAGATAAATTTGTCACGTGGCTCTAGTGGAGAACTAATAGTACAATTTATCTTGTACATTAAAAAATAATTTCTGGCAACATAATAAGTTGGCACGTTTCTCATGCTTACGTAAGCAGATGATAAGGGAAAGGATTTTGAGTCCTATGTAGATAACGACGTAAAGATAGCCATCAGTGTCAAGCGTGATGCCATCTTGTGGTATGATCACTCCCGTGGATTGATCAGATAAGAGACTTATTGAGAGAAGCACAATTATCATAATGAAGTGAAGGTCGTCCCTGCTCACCGGACATATATACAAAAATAATGATATCATTACTAACACATATTTTAAACTAATATTCTTGAAGCTTTGCAAACTTGATGATAGTAAAGATACCCTATACAATAAAGCTGTTGAACTACAAATAGAAAAATTAAGTAAAGTTTTTAATTCAAATGTTCCTTTTGTCAACGAAATGCGGTGTTTGGCACACCTTCTTTCAATTTTCAATCGTACAACAACTTCATAAATAATCTTCCTTACATAAGTGCCGAGTGGTGGAACGTGACTTAAACGCCCAGCAATGGCCTCAGTTAATGACCTCAACAAGCTCATCCTTTTTGCCCAAAAAGAATATTATATTGTAACTGTAGATTAATGAAAAAATTCCTTCAGTGTAAATAAAAACAAGTTTTCAAAAATTCAAAGATGAAAAATTCGTTTAATTTTTCAATGGTTTTTTTAAGTAATCAATAATTAAACTATTTTCTATTTCTAATATATAAATACTGTAGACAAAGGACATACAGAATTATGAAAGATGAGCAAACATCATTTTAGATAGCTTGTGTACTTTAAAATATTAAGAAAAAAAAAAAAAATACTGACAGTGAAACTAGATATGTCGACGATTTTAAAATTATGGAGTTAACACAAAAATCTGGTATGAGTGTTGCTGAGTACGCTAACGAATTCTATACATTAACCCAACAAATGAAACACAAGGAAGATGTTAGATTTCAAATTTCAAGATTTATGTTTGGTTTACAACCATCTATTAGAGAATAAGTTCAACAAAATAAACCTACTGACATTGAAACTGCAGAAAAGTTAGCTTATGAAGGTGAAAACTAATCTTACCTTTATAATCATCGTTACTCTCCTCGTGCATTAGCAAATCAATCAATCTTACAGTTTAATGGTTTAGCAAATAATGGTAATCAAGGTACAAATTATTCTGGTAAATTTTCACGTTTTAATGGAAAAGATTTTAGACACAGAAATTATTTTCAATCTGATTTTAGAAATAGATCCAGAGGCGCTTGGAGACGTCCAGTTTACAGAAATTCGAGATTAACCTACGGATATTGAGACCGCAGAAAAGTTAGCTTACGAAAGTGATTAATCAATCCAACCTTCATAATCATCGTTATTCTCCTCGTTCATTGGCCAATAATTCAATTTTACAATATAATGGGCCAAACGTGCTGGTAGATTGCATTGTTTTGTTGGAAGAAATTTCAGATCAAGAAATAATTTTCATTCTCGTTCTGATTGTAGAAATAGACTTAGAGGTAATTGAAGACGCCCAGGTAATTAATTCATCGATACTTTACACTATAATGAATTCCCAAGCAGAAACAATCCATTTTAGCAAAGTGCATTACTGATTAAGAATTCATTGCTGATACATTCAGTAGTTCAATTTGATACTGCAGCTTTTATTGAACTAAAGAAGGCATAAAATAGAAGACTCTTTAATGGCCTTCCTCATAAAGTAAATAGCAGATTATATTTTCTATCATAACAGGCGGAAGAAGCTAGTCTGATAAAACGTGGTTGCTTATTCATGAAAAAGACTCCCTGGCTTGAACAAAATTTGATTGCAGCAAAAAAAAAAAAACTTTTATTGTTTCTGTCCTTGTAAATATAACATATCCGACGGTGACTGACTCTTGGCAATAAATACTTTCCAGCACCGATGAATATAAGGAATTTTCAGTCAATTCATTAGTCTAAATTTGAAAGTCCTTCCTTTTCTTTAAAAGTCCATTTCCACCACAAATAATAGCCAAAAACCATTTGGAAAGGTTTGCTGTCACCATTGATTAAAACTTCAATCTTATAGAATCATTAGGCACGGGCTGTCCGAGAGCAACAAAAGAAAAGTATTTCAAATAACAACTGCTATTTCTTCGGACAATAAACATGGCGTCTATTGCAGAAGTCTTTTCCACAAGAAAGAATATGCCTTATCAAACCAGTCTTGTCATAGGAAAAAACATGTTCAAATCATATGTTACCAGCTCTCAGAAGAAAAGCTAAACATATCTTCTTTGTCATGCTTCCTCCGGTCAAACGATATCAATGCCAGACGTAACATGACTCCTCAATTTCCTTGTAGGGCATTTGAATTGTTGCCCCCCCCGGAACAGTAATTTGCGTCCCGTGTATGCTCATTCAACAGACCCACTCCAATCAATCTAGTCACAAAGACGACTTCCAACAAAGCCCAGAAAATGAATCGCCTTCAATATACAGAAACACATCCCAACTGATAGAAAGCAGCCAAAGCAGCCAAACAATTTTACGCACGCTACTGATAAGAATTGTATAATTAATTGCTATTTCTCTACGATGAATATTTAATAAGTCTCTATTTAGATGTGCTTTTCCAAAAGCTATTTTAAATCAATTAATCTTCCTGTATTTCTCGTAGTATTCGGTCAATAGAAACTCCATTCTGAACCGTGTTTCCAACAATGAATGTGTGCCCCACACGCTTCTTTCACCACAGGAAACCCAATAATTTAAAACTGATTTATTTTGAACAAATAAATTGAACAAATCCCAGACAATCCATTTGTTCCCCACTGGTATAATAGGTATATGATTTGTATCCAAAAGTACTGATTTTTCATCAACTAAAAGCCATCTCATCATTGTAGATAAAAGGCCAAATCTGTTTAATAATCGAATACGATGTTTAAACTCCATATTTATTAAACTTACTATCTTCTTTAGTAGTGTTTTATTTTTGTAAATGATTCTCCAATTTCCACTTAAAAATGGTGCTAAATATGGCCTTGAAATGGATATAATGAAATGATTAACGTTAAACAGCTCTGTTATTCTATTATATGGCGAATTTTTCAACTCAACAGAATCACCATTCACTTGATATGGTGGTTGAAAATCACATTCAATGTTTGAATATTTAGAAATTTCATTTTCATATTTAATCATTAGTCTAACATTAGAAAGTTCACCATCTTCTCTTACTTCTAAAATCCCAGTCCCCAATGAACAAAAAATTGCACTCTCAATTGTAACATATGGTGTACTCAAATAATTCAATAACGTCGGAATTTTATTTGATGTTGGATAAACTAATATGTTAAAAATTTTACCAGATTTTCCAAATGCTTCTTTAAATGTGATTTTCCCAATTTTCTTTAACGTAAATTCAAGGAATAATTTTAATTCTGTGGTTAATCCCTTTTTTAAATTATCAATCCAACTCATATATATTTCAGCTCTTTCACCATCTTTTGGAACAGTTGTTGATTTTTTATTATTTTCATTGTTCAAAGTAAATCCATTCACTTCCATATTTTTTTTCAAATCTAATAATATTTCAATTAACTCATTCTTCTCGAGACAACAAACTAATGCTCCAACAGCAGATCCAACTCCAGATCCTACAATAACATTAGGCAGGAGGTTACCATCTATCATACTTTTAATAACACCAATATGACACAACCCAAATAATGAACCACCATGTAAACATAAAGCAGTTGTTCCAAGTGTTGTCTTTGCATCATGATAAAAATCAAGTTTCATTTGATTATCAATAATCGATTCTTCATCAAGCCATTGTAAACAATTTGAAATTTCTCTATTATATTGTTCAATTAATGATTTTGTACCAATATATGTACGATTATATAAACTTTTATTTGAAATACCACCAAAATTTCGAAGCATACCTGCACGTAACAAACTTAACATATGTGGAACATTACTGGATAATCTTGCATCACGTAAATCATGTAATCTTTCTTGTAATAATCTATAGTCATATTTATTAGAGATTAAATTATCTTTCCAAACGTCATTGTGGAAATGGTTATCTAATTCAAAAGCAGTTTTAGAAAATTCATTCCATGAAGTTGAGTTATTCAATTTCTTTATCAGTAGTCGTTCGGGAGAATTCTTCAATTTATCTATTACGCAACGCACCCAAAATGCACTAACATCGAGTATTAACAGAATGAATTTGAGAATAGGTAATGGGGTGTATGTCATAAACCATGTGAGAATGGCAAAGAGAATCGTCTTTGTACCTGATCCATGAAACTGTGATGCCTTATTGGCTCTCATCATGGCTCCAATAATTGATTGCAATGAATAACGGACTACCAATCTTATCACAGGACAAGAAAGGTCATTCTTATGGCTTAGCCTAGATTAAACGATTTCCCGTTTTTTTTCTTTTGGTAATTCCATGTTGAGGAAAATTTCATTTCTTCGATAACGAATAAACTTTATCTTGCAACGAAAACGTGTTTCTTTGCAAGGTGTTTACTGGATTTTGGTAATTAGACCAACAAGGCTAAGATATTTGATGTTCACTACACGACTGCTTGTTTTAAGAAAGGTTCATTTTACCATTGGCAAAAAAATTCCTGGAATCGGGGTTCGACAGTTGTCACAGTCCCGTGTAAACAAAATTAATCCGTTGTTACCGATTGACCCGACAGAATTGCTAGCTAATATGGACCAGGAAGAGAAAGAAAAGAAAGAGGAGATAGTGAAGAACACAAAGGGAAGAATTAAAAATATTTTACAAAAACCAAAAAGAACAATTAATGGGCCTTCAGAAAATGGAAATAAAAATGAAAATGGAGGTGGAAATGGTGGTAATAAAAACACTGGAAAAAATGATAAAGATTCTTCATCTAAAAATAAAAATGAAAGTAGAAAGAATAGATGGAATGCTTTTGTATCCCTTTTGAAAAAGTGTTCAGAGACAGGTCTCATTACATTAGCATCACTAGGTATTTTAGTTTTGGGTGGTATTATTTATCATAAAATATACAAACAAAATGTGTTATGGAAGATGGATGACAGTTTTAATGCTGAGAACAATAGTTTGATGTTGATGAAACATAGAGATAATTTGCAACATTCAGATGATAATTTATGGGCTGAAAGAATCAATCAAAAATTGATCGATGCAATTGTTACGGGTAAAGTCAAAGGTAAATATTATTTATTATTAGGTGAAAAAGGTACTGGTAAAACCAGTACTGTTCTGGAAAGTATTAATAGAGTGAATGGTAAAGATTGTGCAATTGTTGATTGTTCATCGGATGTTGAAATTATGAGATTAAGAATTGGTAGTGCATTAAATTTCGAGTTCTTTGAAGATTATATTGGAAGTTTATTTAGTATGAAAGGACCACGTGAATCTACACCTTTACTTGATATTGAACGTGCATTTATGAAACTGGAAATGATTTTAGCCGAAAGGAGAAAAAAAACTAAGAAACCTTTGATTTTAGTTTTTAATAATTCACATTTGATTGATTCATCAGTAGTTGAACTATTACAACAGAAAGCTGAAAATTTTTCAAGTTCAGGGATGTTAACCATGTTATTTATTAGTGATGATTATTGGTTATATGAAAAAATGAAAACTTTATCTACAAGACTGCAAGTGATTAATTTTGAAGATACAAAATTAAAAGAAGCTACGAAGATTTTGAAAAGTGCAAGAATTAAACATTTTAAGAAAGAAGTTTCTGATGAAGAATGTTCTAAAATTTATTCAATTATTGGTGGTAGACCTCAACATTTGAATCATGTTGCATCTCAATTGGATATGGAAAAGGCAGCACATCAATTGATTGATAGTGAAATGTTATGGTTCTTAAATAATTGTGCATTATTAGGTGCAGATATGGATGATGACGTTATGGAATCTGGTAAATTTGCAACTAGTGCAATGTTATTAATGCGTGAGTTTGTTGAAAGAGATCGTACTAGAAAAGAAAAAACAGGATCAGCAGATATTGTTGATGTTAGAAATTTGCCTCAATTACCATTATGGAGAGCAAGACAAGTCATGACTAGACCTGATTATATTGAAAAATATGATAAATTAAATATTTTTACGATTGGTACAGATTCAAATGTTCGTGCAGATTCTGTTCCAATGATGAGAGCATTTCATGAAATTGCTGCACATCCAGATTTTGATGATATTTTAAGAGAAACAATTGATAGAATTAGTGAAATTGAATCTCTAGGACGTACAAGAGAATTGGTATTTAAGAATTTAGCTTCGGGTGGAAAATTCACAATCACTAAAGACCCCGGATCTGATTCTTATTATATGACAACTGAAGCACCAGAACATAAAAAAGAAACGACAGTATATGATTCCCCGGTTAAAACAGAAGAACCAACGGATTTAGATATGGATCATCATGAAGGTGAACGTAAGAAATGGTGGAAAAGACGTTGGGAAACGTATTCTCATTTTGACGGTGATATCACACATTATCGGTTTGGAGATGATGATGAAAAAGACAATAGGGTAGACTATACTCCTAAAAAGAAAGAATAGATAAAATTTAGTGTATTTTTTGATTTTTTTAATAAATATATACAGCATATGAATCAAATTACAACTTTCCCATTTTTATAGCTGAAAGGTTCATAAAGCTTACATAGCACAGCGTTTCCGACACTAAGCACAGGATAACCTGGCCGGGAAATCAAGACAACAACAACATACACCTCTAGAGAAGAAACTGCGATAAAATTATTCTGAAGCGTTTTTCCTTCTCACACCGTGTGTGCATTTTCGATTTCGTACTTTTGCAAGTGGAGGGCAAACCGATTTGTATCTGTGTGTGTGATGTGGTGATTCTTTGGAGTTGAGCAACACCCCAGTTCACACAACTATAAAACAACACAATGGACATCATCTTAGGTATTCGTCTCAAAGACTCTACATTATTAGCCACATCTAAGGCGTTTACTAGGGGTATTTCAATCCTTAAATCTACCGATGACAAAACCATTGATTTAAATAACCATAATGTAATGGCTTATACAGGTGAATCCGGAGACACGACGCAATTTGCAGAATATATTAAAGGTAATGTGCAATTGTTTGGACTTCGGGAAGGATATGATATGGAATCTGTTGAAATTGCATCATTTATTAGACATGAATTAGCAACATCCCTTAGATCACGTAAACCATATCAAGTACAAGTTTTAGTCGCCGGTGTTAAAGAAGACGGTGAAGGATTTTTAAGTATGATTGATTATATAGGTACTAGATGTGATTTACCTTATGCTGCACATGGATATGCCGCATTTTATACAATGTCTTTGCTCGATCATCATTATAAAGATGATATTACTTTAGATGAAGGTTTAAAACTATTAAAGTTATGTGAAGAAGAATTAGTAAAAAGAATGCCAATGGATTTCAAAGGGTTGAATGTTAAGATTGTGAATAAAGAAGGTATCAAATCTATTGATTTCTAAAAAAAAACAACGCTGTATAGATTTCGTAACTATCACTTTAAGTAAAAAAAAAAAGTATATTAATTATATTAATTATAAAAAATGTAAAACAAAAGAAATACACAAAAAGGGGGGTTAGGTTTTATAAAAATTGTAGAATTAAGCTTCATTTTCAATTGATTCAAGAACAACCTTGATTTCATCTGAATCATCATTGACTAAGTTAATAACATATTCTGATTCTTTTTCATTATGAACATCACTGAGAGTCTTTGTTACATGACGAGTTTGAGTGATAGTTTCAGTAAATTCTTCATCATCAAAGTCATCATCACTTGAAACTTCGTCATTAGTTTGTTGTTGAATATTTTGTACCGCTGCTAATTTTTCAGCATCTTCCTTTTCTCTGCTTTGAAATTCTATATTTGCTTTTGCCCTAAGAATAGCAAGATAACTACCAGCTTCATTTAATAATAACTGAATATCTGATTTTAAACTACTTAAAGTATCATTCAGATCGTCAACAGGTTTTTTATCAATTAATTTATCTCTGAATTCAACTAAATTCTTTTTCAAATCCTTATATCTTTTCCACTCTTGCCAATCATCACCATTTGAAATGATTTCTGCAGAATATGCATTTAATGAAGAATCAGCAAATTCTTCTAGTGTTTCAATTGTACTAATACGAGCATTTAAGACATCATCAAGATAATTTTCGACAACTTGATCAATCTTATGTTCAATTTCTTTAACTTGAGATTCAATATTATCTTTTTTTAAGGCTAATTCATTTCTAAATTCTTCTCTTGAAACATATAAAGGATTTGAAAAATCTTTAATTTCATTAATTCTTGAAAGTAACTCATGAATTTTATCATAACCGGTATTTATATTATCGGATAATGATTTTAATTCGGGTTGGAATTTATTATGTAATTTAAATTTATATTTTTCATTTAATTCATTAACTTGAATAATAAAATCGTCAGTTGCACTTTGAATTGTATTTTTGAGTAAAGAATCATATTTTTCACTTGTTGGAACAACTTTAGTTTCAATTGGTTTGGTAGAAACAGAAACAGAAATTGCAATTGAAGAAGTAGAAATTGAAGTTGTTGAGGATGAGGAATTAATTTCATATTTAAAATTATCGGGTAAGTATTTTGCATAATCCCTTAAAAAGTTTTGTTTCAGTTCAACCAGTCTATAACTTTCAGTTGATTTAAAAGCCATACTTGCATTATATGCATATTTAACTTTTTCAATAATATAATAAATAACAGTTGAAATTGAGTCAATTGTAATTCTAATATAATTAAAAAATAATCGAACTGTTTTAGATTGTTCAATTTTAATATAATAATTTCCAAGTTTTGAATCCATGAATTTTTGGAAAATTTTTAATAACACTGGTTTGACATGAATATTAAAATGCAGATATAATTGAATTTGAATTTTTCTTGAATAATGATTAACTTTTTTATAAATGTATTTAGTTGAATCAGCAACAACTGGAATAATTGTATTATTTATAAAATCGGCAACTGTAGCAATAACTTTGGAAATGGTTTTGTAAGATTGATGTCTTACATAATCTTCATGAGCTTCACGGAATGCAACAATACTAGCATGGAATGTATTGAAATGATTTGAAATTTTAGTTGTATAAGGATCAATGAATTTTAAGGAACTATCAATATATGGTTTAATTGGAGAAGCTTCATAAACATTGGAAACAAAAGAAATTGCAGGTTGTGCATGATAATAGATTTTATGAGAAGAATAGCATATTGGATCGAAATGTCCATTTACGCCAATATTAAATTCAAAATTTGCTAATTTGACTTTGTTATAATCAAGTGGTTGGGATAATGGACACACGGTGTAAACGTGTTGAAACACGTAAACGGACACCGCAAAGATGAAGAGGTTGCGGAAAAAACGGGCCACGTTCATTGGTGTTTATGATGGGAGTACAGTTAATTGAAAGAGTACAAAGAACTGAAGGATGTTGGTCAGTAAGGGCAAAATCTAATAACAAAAGAGAAAAGAAAAGGCGAGTATTGTTGATCTTTTTTTTAATCAGATTTGATCAAAAGTGATCATTTCTCTTTTTCTTGCGTTACTTATTTACTTTTTTTTTTCTTTGTGACGAGTCGCATGTTGGGCTACAAATGTACAAAATACAAGGAAAAATGGTTATACAATAGGACGGGACGAGAGATCTACAAGTTTCCGCCAACGGCTGCTGCTGCTTCAATAGCTTCTTCGACGAAAAACTCTTGAACAACTTCTTCCGCTTCGTGTACGTAAGATTCGAAGGTACTTTCTTCAGAACTGATATCTTCTTGAGCTTCTGATTCTTGTTCGACGTGTTCAGCTGCTGTTTCTTGTGGAAGTTCTTCGACTTCTGTTGGTGGAACAGCTTCAGTTTCATCGATTTCAGATTCGTGACCTTCAACAACTTCGACTTTAATTTCAGCGTCTGTTTCTGGAATATTGTTAGAAACTTCAGCAGTTGGAACTGGAGTTGGTTCATCAACGTCATCTTCTGGAGTAACTGGTTCAACAATTGCTTCTTGTGCTGGGTTTGGGGTACCAATAAATGCTTCTAAATTATCACTGTCTGGGATAACAATTTTCTTGACATTGGACAATTCGTCATTGTCTAATCTTTGTTTCAATGCATTGACTTTAGCATTCAAATAATCGTAAACCTTAGTTAATTCAGATTCAACAGTTGGATAGTATTCGACAACGTAAGGATCAATAAACTTGACATAGTTTTCTTGCAATACAACAACTGATTCATCAACATATGGTTTGATTGGAGAAGCATTGTAATACTCGACAACAGGTCCAATAACAGGGGCTGTGTATGGCTGGATAAAGGCATAGCCTTGGTGTGCATGTGTGCACAAAGCGTCGACGCCGTCGGGGTTGAATGGAAGAGGCTGGGATAGCGGACAGGTGGTGGAGACATGGAAAAGGACCCAGGCGACCAGGGCGCAGGAGAGGTAGCACTTGATCTTGGCAAAGAGAGACATGGTGGTGGCCAAAGCAGAGGCAGAGAGGCCAAGCAAGAACGAAAGAAAGAAAGAACAAACACACCACTTGCATTTCTAGCAAACCTGAATCAAAAACCGGCAAATCGTCACAGCGAAAAAGTGTTGAAGTTTTCTATTGTTTTATTTTATTGCTATTGTAACTACGTTTGTGTACTGTACAGATACTTACGTGCTGCGATGGTGTGACCCGTTCCGGAGACGCTGTGGCAGCCAGTTCTTGACCACCCGGCCCCGTTCGACGTCCACAAACACCCGTTGGCCATGTATCATCAGCGTCTGACCACCCCCGATCGTGCTGCCCATGGCCACCGTACGTTTTGCCTCTGACCGATTGCTCATCTCCACAAAGGCATAACCTGGCCGAGGTTTCCCACGGACCATCCGTTTTACAAGTTTCACACCGACAACTGTTCCTAGCTGACTGAACATTTCCTTGATCTCCTGTTCCGTGGCCATTATAGGGATACGGAACGCAAACACCGTACAGTATGCGTCTCCGAGCTGTGAATTCTCCTGTAGTTTCTGTCGTTGTTGTTCATACGCCACAAGCATCTCTTGTCTTTGGCGGGTGGTCTGTGTCTTCTTTTTCCTCGTTATAGTGGTCGTAGTCGGCGTATTCAACTCTTTCTTAATTGATGTTGAATGTTGTTTTAGTTGCGGCAGCAAACAACCTATTCCAGTGTACTCGATGTTGAATGTACCCTGACGCACTTGAGCGGGCGCCGTTTCAACAAACCGTTGCACGGGTTCTGCTGCAAAAGTATGATCCATGCTTATGAAAGGAAAGGTAAGAGAAACTTTTCTTTATACTTGACAAACAACATACAATCATCTAAGAAATCAAGGCTTCCGTTTTGGGAAATCGCTCTTTTCGGTCCATGAAAATAAATGAAAAAATTTTCTTTTTTCTTTTCTTTCACTTTTATTGAAAATTTTTTTTATTTTTATTCCTTTCTTTCTGAAATCCTTCTTGATTAAAATTCTTTTTACATTGCACAATGGGTAGAGTTCAGAAGAAAAACGCAAAAGGTCGTTTAGACAAGTACTATTTCTTGGCGAAAGAAAAGGGATATCGTGCCCGTTCTTCTTTCAAAATTTTACAAATTAATGAAAAGTATGGCCATTTTTTCGAAAAATCTAAAGTTGTGATTGATTTATGTGCTGCTCCAGGTTCATGGTGTCAAGTTGCCAGTCAACTATGTCCTGTTAATTCTTTAATTATTGGTGTTGATATTGTTCCTATGAAACCTATGCCTAATGTTATTACTTTTCAATCTGATATTACAACCGAAGATTGTAGATCTAAACTTGCAGGTTATATGAAAACATGGAAAGCAGATACAGTTATGCATGATGGTGCGCCTAATGTTGGTTTAAATTGGGTTCAAGATGCATATACACAATCTCAATTAACATTACAAGCATTAAAATTAGCAGTTGAACATTTAAATGTTGGTGGTACATTTATTACAAAAGTTTTCAGATCTAAAGATTATAATAATTTAATGTGGGTTTTTAATCAATTATTTGAAAAAGTTGAAGCAACAAAACCACCAGCAAGTAGAAATGTTTCCGCTGAAATTTTTGTTGTTTGTAAAAATTTTAAAGCACCTAAAAAATTAGATTCAAGATTTTTAGATCCAAAACATGTTTTTGAAGAAGTTGATGATGTTAAAGTTAATAATGAAGCAAAAGTTTTCAATCCTGAATTAAAACGTAGGCAAAGACAAGGTTATGAAGAAGGTGATTATACATTATTTCATCCAATGAATTTATTAGATTGGGTTAAACAAGAAGATGATATTATTAGTACATTAGGTAGTATTAGTAAATTTGAAATTTCTATTGAAGATCCAGAATGGAAAATTTTAAAAAAAATGAAACAAACAAATACTGAATTTTTAGAATGTTGTAAAGATTTAAAAGTTTTAGGTAAAAAAGATTTTAAAATGTTATTAAGGTGGAGAAAACATGCAAGAAATGAATTAGGAATTTTAGATCCAAATGAAATTACTGCTGCAGAAAGGGAAAAACTTGTTCAAGTTGAAGAATTAAATGAAGATGAAAAAATTGATAAAGAATTAGATTCAGTTAAAGAAAAAATGAGACTAAAAAATAAAAGAGAAAAACGTCGTTCAAATTTACAAAAACAAAAAGAAATTCAAAGAATGCAAATGAATATGCTTACAGATATGCAAATTGGTATTGATGCAGCAAATATTGGATCCGAAACACTATTTAATTTAAAAACTGCTGAAAAAACTGGTGAAATTGATAAATTAGCAAAAGGTAAAAAGACAATTGTTTTTAATAATGATAGAAATCAAATGAATAATGATACTGATGTTTATCTTGGTGAAGGTATTGGATCAAATCATCAATTGATTGATAAAGAAGATGTTGTTGAAAATTTAGAAGATGAATTAGATAATATGTATTCATCATATAAAGATAGAAAGAAAGAAAGAGATGCAAGATTAAGAGCAAAAGACGCAAGAGGTGGTGATGATGATGCATGGGAAGGTATTAAAGAAGATGAAGAAGGTATTGAATCATCAGATGATGGTGAAGAACAAGAAGATAGTGATTATGATAATAGTGATGATGAAGATGATGATGAAGCTATTAATAACCTTATTGCTACAATTGAAAGGAAGAAAAAAAATGCATTAAGTTCTAAAGCTAGTAATTTCTTTAGTGATAGTATTTTCCAAGATGTTGATTTAAATATTGCAAGTAATTCTAAAGGTGATACTAAGATTTTAAAATCTAAAACTAATGTTAAAACTTCTAAAAATGAAAAGATACCGACAATTGAAGAAATGGATGTTGATAGTAGTGATGATGATAATGATGAAGAAGATGATGATAACAATGATTTTGAAATTGTTCCTAGTGAATATAATGATGAAAACATGGATGATTATGATACAGATTCTGATGATGAACTTGTTGAAAAGGCAAGAGAATCACATAAAGCAGATATTGATATAGCAACTGCCCAAGCTATGACTATGGCTCATGAAATTGCACTTGGACGTAAGACCAAAAAAGATTTAGTTAATGATGGATTTAATAAATATTCATTCCGTGATAAAGAAGGATTACCAGATTGGTTTGTTGAAGAAGAAGATCAACATAGTAAAATTAATAGACCTGTTACAAAAGAAGCATCATTAGCATTAAAAGAAAAGATGAAACAACTTAATGCAAGACCTATTAAGAAAGTTCTTGAAGCACAAGGTCGTAAAAAGATGCGTGCATTAAAGAGATTAGAAAAATTGAAGAAGAAGAGTAATGGTATTATGGATGATGAAAGTAAGAGTGAAGCTGATAAAGCAGCTGAAATTCAAGCATTAATGGGTAAGATGACTAAAAAACAAAAGACCAAACCTAAAACTACACTTGTTGTTGCACGTGGTGCAAATAAGAGATTGGCAGGTAGACCGAAAGGTGTTAAAGGTAAATATAAAATGGTTGATGGTGTTTTAAAGAATGAAATGCGTGCATTACGTAGAATTGAAAAGAAAAATAGAAAGAAGAAGAATTAATGATAAAAAATTAACAAGTAATATTTCTTTTAAAAATTTTATTTAAGTCGTTATTATACGTTATATAATTAATAAATAAACTCACAATGAATTAAGCGGAGAAAGATAAAGAAACACCTAATTTGTGAGCTGCTTCACCGAATTTAAGTGCATCGAAAGCACCACCAAAACCGAGCTTAACATTTCTGTTTAAATCTTGTTGGTAAGCAAGAGTAACTAAACCAGAATCAGCAATTTTAGCCTTAACGAAAGCGGTTGGGTCTAACTTATATTTAGAAGCTAATTCAATTGCAACTGGGTTACCAGAAGTAGTTGATTTAGAATCGTAAGTTGCTTTAGTACCAACTTCTAAAACAGGAGAAACCTTGTGGTAGTAACCAGTAGTAAAAACAGATAAATTGTTGGAAGCAACAAGAGCAACTGCATAAGCAGAAGCTTTATAACCAATTGCAGCGGTATAACCAGTTAATTTAGCGGATTTAACGTCATAAGTTAAAGCACCACCAGTAGTGAAACCATCTTGGCCAAAAGTTAAATCAGCATTAAAAACAGGACCTTTTAATAAATCAACAAAAGCTCTTGCAGAAATTGAGTCAGTAGCGAAATAAGTGTTGAATTTAACAGATTTAGAAACACCTGGATTAACAGAAGAAACTAATTCAGTCTTTAAACCTGGAGTAATTGCATCAGCTAATTCTAATTTAGTAGAAAGAACATTATCAGTTGCCCAACCTTGAACAACGGATAAACCAGTAGCCTTATCAGAATACTTTGATTCAAGAGAAGCGGAGATCTTATTACCGGAAGACTTTGCCTTTGTGGTAAAAGAGACACCATTTGGAGCAGTTGTTTTGACGTCGACAGCGAAAGGAGCAGCGTGGAAGAAGTCCTTGGAAGTGATGTCATTGGAAGCCTTAGCGATATCGGAGAATGGAACAGGAGACATTGTGATGTTTGTGTGTGTTACGGGGATCTAGAAGGAAGGAAAAAGGAAGAAACCGAGGAAAAAACGAGAAACAAAACACATAAACAACGGAAGGCGAACAGAACCCTCAAATACTCTTTCACGATTCAAATACCCCACTCAAAGCGCCAACGTGGCCGCCCGATTCGCTGTTGAGCATGTGAAAGAAAAAACTGTGGCGCGGGTGCGTCGATCGTCTGTTGGGCAAGAAGTGTGGCACGGTCACGTGAGTGCGGTCACGTGCCGGGTGTTGCAAATTGTCTGTCGTGGCCAAGAGAGTTGGTTGGCTTGACTGTGTAGAGAATGTGAAGAGTACAGAGAGACTAAGAGAGAGGGAGAGAGATGGGATAAAGTACGTGGAGAGAGGAGAAGAGGACAAGGGAAGGAAAACTGGAAACAACCTTGCTGCTGATATCATGTCTTCTATCCGTTCATTGCTCTATGTTGCTCCCAGAGATTCGCCCGACGTTGTTTTGCAAAGTCTTCGGATTCTTAACGAAACCAACTCCGTTTCCGTTTCTGAAGCAACCGTTTCACACACTGTCAAACAGATAAAACAATCTTTTCCACACTCTGAACTTCCCAGTTCTGTCACTGATATAGGTGTATTTTACTTATCTTGGACAGCTGAACAGAATGTAGATTGGTCTTGGATTACGCCTGGATTGTCAATTAATTTAGCACCTCAAAATGTTCAGACTTGGTCAGAATATCATACACAAGCTCAACATTTTAAACATTCTTTATTCAATGCTATTGGTATTCCTGATTTTCAAGATCTCGTATTTTATAAAGAATGGTGGAATTGGATTGATATACAATATCCTGGTACGAACTTTAATAAACTTTTAGATTTCTTAGGTATCAAAACAGATAGTGATTTAAAGTCCATTGATGCATTAGAAATAATCTTGGATAAAGATATTCTCAATTTATATCTATACTATGGAAACTCTAACGAAATAACTTTTCCTAAATCTACAATTCCTCATGAATTTGCAATTATTACAGAAATGGATCAGATTATCAATGAATTAGAGACTGATAGATTCGTTCAAGGTATAACTGGTAAAATTAATCTAGAAACAAATGAATTAGAAATGAAACCTTCATTATTTGTATTTACTCCATTTACTGCAAGTTTGCCTTCGAATATTGATATATCAATTGATCAATCTGCCAATGCCGCTTTACATCCATTTTTAAAATTTCAAATATCTTCCTTTGATAAATGGGACATGATGCCACATGATTTAGCCATTTCTGATTCTTCAGAATGTACATTACATGCACATTCTATCTTTTCAAAAGATTATATTATTGACAAATATGAAATTGATAGAATGATACGTCGAAAAACAACATGTATTTCATCAATTGATACCATTTCAAACAATGGCATGGATTTAGAATTACCAAGTTATAAAATCAATGAATGGGGCAGTATATTAGATATAACTATAGATCATAATTGTTTAGCATCAAATAATGGATCATTTGAACTTCCATTACATTTAAGATACGTTAAACCTACACAAAATGGTGGTTATATTGACTTCCCAATTCCATGGAACACACTTTATTGGACATGTCCAATAACGAAGGAAACACAGACAGGCATATCAAAATCATTTTATACCGATTCCGGACGTTTCACCATCTCCGATACGGCAGATGCACATCAGATACACAGTACGAGACGCTACTATTACAACAGCAATGTGATTCCATCTACGGTTCAAATGCCTGCTGGGACAGAAGATTCAGTATGGGTGGACGTTGTCACTGCTCTGACAGTGTTACTAGGAACCATATATCTCCTCTGGAAATGTGTACAGAAGCCTTGCAAAAAACAAAGCAAGACGTAGCCGGGTACGGTCCGAGCAGAAAACCGACATCATCTGTTTTGTCTGGACGGACAGTTCTTTGTGTCTTTGTATAACGGATGTATCTTACATATACTCTGCGGCGTCTCCATCACCGTGCCATCACCGTGCCATCACCTTACTGCCTTACTGCCTTACTGCTTTACCGCTTTACCGCCCCCTTTCCTTTATCGCCTCACCTCAGTGGCTGCTAAATATAGCAAGCAAGCACCAGCCTCACGCCCGATTTGCGTAGAAAAAATTTACATTCACATCTTACTTGCTTTACGGCCTCTAGGCCATCGCCTGTATTCTGTTTCTTTTATGCCCTCTTGCCTTTGGTATTCCATTAGTCATGCATCCGTACACATTAAACACACAAAGACATTCTACATCTTCAATGGCATCAGCTACTGTTCCTTCTTCTGGCTCTAACATTGATTTATCTCATGTAATCCCTAGATCGAATTCAGTATCCGAAATGGTAGATATTGAAGATAAATTTGTACGAAAACCAAAATCAAGACCTGGTTCTTATGTGAATACAATAAGAAGAAACAGTAAAAGCTTTACAGATGGATATACTCAACAAGTTTCTTATCAACAAACTCCAAGAGTATCACAAACACAAAATTTGAATCCACATATAAATCAAAGAAATCAACAAAGACCGCATAAGCAACCACAAACATATTCTAATCAAAAAAATCAAATTAGGTCTCAACAGCATTATCCACAACAATATTATCAACAGCAACAATACCAACAGCAACAATATCAACAATATTCTCAACAATATTCTCAACAATATTCTCAACAATATTCTCAACAATATCCTCAACAATATCAACAATATCCTCAACAGTATCCTCAACAATATCAAAAATATCCTCAAAATCAATATCAATCATTTCAACAACCACAACAACAATACACACAGTATCAAAAACCAACTAAACAATATTCAAATTCACGTTCAAGATCTCAACTATATCAAAGACGTCAACAACCACAAGGTCATTTACCAACAACTACAAATGTTAATGGCTCACAAAGAACAAGTTTAAAATCAACACCAAATTTTTATAATAACCCTCATGCACAAACTCCATCTTCTAATCTTCATATTCCGCCACGTGCACCTGGTAGACCATATTCTCAACAACGTACAATTAATTCTGCATCAGGTATGCAAATTTTAAACAAATCTCCTCCAAATACAATAACTACAAACTCATCAACGAGTGTTGATCAATCGTTGAAACAAACACCACCATTTAAAAGTGTAAATAGTGTTAATGGTAGTAATGGTGCTAATACCGTTTCACCAATTACAGATATTTCAAGTACAGAAAATTTTCAATCTACATCACCTTTATCTAATACTCCAATTGCTGTAGCTGCTGCTAATATGGCAGTTAAAAATATTAATACATTTATTCCATCAACTTCAAATACACCTGAAAGATCAAGAACTCCTATTTCTACTCCAATTCCGGTTATTAATCGTTCAGAAAATGAAACTAAAAAGCCAGGTTTTTTTAAACGTTTATTTTCACGTTCAAAAAATAATAAATCAACATTAACAACTGAATCTAATACATCAATTCCAAGATCTACATCACAAATTTCATTATCATCTAATAAATCTAGATTTTCCTTTAAAAGATTATCTATTATAAGAACTGATTCAAGGAATAGTCAAACTCCATCAATTACACCATCACATACATCATCAATAGATATTTCAAATATACAATCATCAAATTTATTAACACCAAAAATGAGGAAATTTACACCAATTGAAGAAATTGAACATGATTCTTCTTATAATACAACAATCCAAGATGGAGATATTAGTCATAATGAAACTCAAAATGATATTGATATTAATATTGATGTAAATGATGAAGTTGATGCAGATGTCGATTTAGATGTTGAATCCTTATCTTCTAATGCGAGGAATCGTACATGATTCATATGTTTCGATATCTCAAATAGATAGTAATATTCCTTCTGTTGTTGGTGATGATTCTGAAATTTTAGAACTTGGTTATCTGTCTACAGTTGTTGGATTAGGGGAGACGAATTTTTTTAGTACGAATACCAAAAATGATTTGAAATTGAAAAAAGTTGGTACTAATAGTACTATTAAAACAATTAATACAATTGGAACAATAGATACAATTAAAAGGAGGGAAAAAAAGAAAGGACTTGTTGAAAAACTTAGTCGAAAATTATCATTTGTTAAACTTCGTGAACGATTTGATTTAAGTTTTGAAGATTCTGAAGAAGAAGAATCAAATTCAGATTGTGAATTTGAAGGTGATTTAAAGACGAGTTTAGAATATAATAATTCTATATTTTCTGAAATTGAAGGATTTCAATTACCTGTTTTATTTGAACCTAATTATAAGAAAATACCTGGTAAAAGTTGTATGAAAGAAGAATCACAAAATATTAAACAAAATGAAGTTGAATTTAGTGATGATATTTCATATGGTATTACATTTAATAACTATCATTATGATCGGTCGAATCCAGATATGAAAAAGGTTTATATTATGATGACTTATTATCCAAGGGAGATTAGAGCCATAAGGATTGAATTAAATGAGTTTAAAAAGAATGAAATGATTGTTAATGCGGATAGTGTGAAGTATACACATACATTTTTGGTGTAATTTTTAAAAAGTATTCTATTTATTTTATTTACCTATAAATTATTATTTTTATTATTATAAAAAAAAGGAGTTTTAACTTCCTCTATATGTAGAATATCCATAATTACTTAAAAGCAAAGGTATATGATAATGTGAATCTGGGTTTTCATTAATTTGAAAGACAATATCTACAAATGGGAAGAAAGTTTCACGTTTCATTTGAGTAAAATATTCTAAAGTATGAAATGTAACTTTATATGTTCCTGGACGTAATGAAGTAGAAATCCAATTAGTTAATGAATTGGATGGATCAGTAAGTGTCCAAGATTTAATACGACCATCAGTATCTGTGTATGCTGTAGCTACGCTAGTTGAGAGTGTTGAGTCTAAATAAGTGAGTTCACAAAGAACGTTTGAGGCTGGACGGCCGACGGTTGTATCAAGAATATGGCAGGTAATTGGTGAGACTGACATGTTTGAGAAAAGAGGAAACACAAGGAAAAAGGAGAAAGAAAAAGGAGAAAGGAAATAGGAGGAAGGAGGAATTTAGTTTAAGATTTAAGATATATGAATTCGGAGATTACCGAGAAAAGTGAGGAAGTTCCAAAATAGGAAATTTGAAACTTCAAGAGAATTGAAAATTGCCACTGAGAAGAGTGGCAGGGTACGGGAAGGTTTTGAATTGGTTACTTGGACATGCAACTATGCAGAGTGTTGAATTAGTGCGTGCTGCAAAAAAACGATTACAAGCCAACACGCAGATGGACACTGCAGTTGACGATGTTCGGATTGCCTTTAGGGATTGTGGTGTTGATTACTATGTGCCAGGACTTTTCCATTTGTGCTGGACGATGCAGCCGGAAAGGTATGCGAGTATCGGGATGTGCGATCTTGTAGAGAGCGTGCTTGTTTCGGATGTGTATAAGAACGAAGGGGTGAAGTACGATGTGGACGGCGTGCGGATGGTGGGGAACTGGCCTGTTCGGGGCGTGAAGATTGTGGGGAAAGTGGTGGGCGTTGAGCAGCGGGAGGAGGGCGGGGGGCGG
>JAKTWG010000104.1:0-20919 GCA_030560915.1 Pichia sp. NRRL Y-12824 | reverse complement strand
ACCTTCCACCAATCTTGTACGCAACAGACATTGATTCATTTACGAGTGATCAATCGAATACGTATTTAAGCAACTACGGAGTTAAGTTTGATGCAGACGCTAATCGTGAAGATTTAATTGCATTGCTAAAGAAATCATTGGATCTTGTTTAATATTTTATTAATTCTATAATTTTTATAGCAGTTATAACACGAAATGTGCTGAAATTAACAGACCTTTTTACTAAAATTTTTGTTTGCTGTCTTTTATTTTATTAATTGTGTAATAAGGATGATGTCGGAACATCAATTACAAAATGATGGTACCTCCAACAACAAATCTAATAGTCCACAACATTTTCCAACTTAGTTGTAAATATTGAACAGACAATCTCTTGCTGGAATTGAGTCCCTAATAACAAGACTCTCGACTTTAGAGCATATTGTTTGGAATACCATGAATGAGTTTGCACGAGGACTTCAAAGTTTCAAAAGAGAGTTCACAGACAAAAACAATAGAACAGATTCAGTATTAGCCAACTTTGCAATGCAAATTGATACCATGAAAGCAACCATTAACGTATAGTAGTGAATAATAACTTTCATAGAAGGCAGCGTACACTATATATGCTACCGGCTCCATTCCATGGTGAAAAATTACCAGAAGACTTGAATCGTCCGGATATAAAGAATATTGATGACATCGAAAACTTAAGTGCAAGAGATTTAAAAACTTACCTAAGAACTATAGGGCTAGTTTTGGTCAACATGATCGTCTGGACGATTTAAAAAAAAAACTCAAAAACGTACTTGAACTTCCCGAGTCGGTATAAATCACCATAATGAGTAATTTTAGTATTGTGATATCTTTTTAATCATTTTTAATTTTAGTATTTTCCAGTGTGTATTTCAGTATTAGACGTAATTATTAGGCGAAAAAAAAAACAGTTGTTTATTGATGAACCTGATCACTTAAGGTGATCCCTTAATAAGTGGGGCAGGTCCAAAATGCTATTAAAGATTCTGTATGTATGTAGTGCATGTTTTGTTTGCCATAAAATATTAACTGCGGTGGATGTATAAAATGTGGTTGTAATATGGCATAGCCTTTTTCTGCTTTTGCCTTTGTCGTTGCTTTTTCTTCTCCCTTTTAGGGACGTGTGAGACTGAATGAACACCGTGTGTATATATCAGGCAAGAGAATACACAAGGCTAAGTCCGAAGTAAAGATGACAGAAGATGCTAACCCACCAACCCTTGCTGAAGCTATAAATGAATTCAAAGAGGTGATGGCTGAAATCAGAAATGAAATCATTCCACAAATGAATAAAATAGATGAAACTCTTAACAACCAATTTGTCAAACTCAAAGAAACCTCATTAGCCAACGACATCTCTCTTCGCAGAGTGGCATTTGCTGCGACTTTAGAACAGAATTACTGCAGACACAAGAATGGGGTATCATTACTCCCAGTACAGTTTAAAGATGGCAGAATGCCTGAGGAGTTAGGCCTTCCTCCAATCTTGTATGCAACAGACATTGATTTATTTACTAATGATCAATTGAATACGTATTTAATTAACCACGGAGTTAAGTTTGATGCAGACGCTAATCGTGAAGATTTAATTGCATTGCTAAAGACATCATTGGATCTTGTTTAACTTTTTATTACTTCTACAAAATCAAAACCTCAAAACTTCTTCAACAAATTATGGTGTTATTTCAAATGGCAATACTGGTCCGGCTAATCTACGCAAGAATTTCAAAACTTTGCTGAAACTTTCACGATTAATACTTCTTTCTAAGGTATTTGTAACTAAGCAACATATTTATTGATAATTACCTATTTAAAAAGTGATAAAGATAAGCCTGAGGTTGCGTAAACCGAATTGGTTCTTGGTGAGGTGATTTAAGTTATTTGTATAAAATGAGCCTTCTTCTTCTTCTTGTTGTGTTTGGGTAGAGACAACTTAGCATGTAAGATTAGGTACTATTTGTCTTTTTGCCCGTTTCTTGCAATGGTGAAAGAGAGTTTCTGTTCCTGTAGAGATGTTTTTACCGGGACTCTGTGTTTTCCACTGGCTTTGCAGTCCATTTAACTCATTGTTATTAATGATGTTTCTCTTTTTTTTTGAGATTCTTTAATTGACTGGTGTGTTTACGGCAAATTGCTTAAACTAGTTTATATCATTTCTTTTTTCCAGCTGAGCCTCCATCGATTGAGTCCACTGAGTTCAACAACAAAGCAATAGGAAATGTGCTTCTAACCACTTTTCAAACAAAACACGGTTGGTTGGCGACTAACCATTTGCTATTTTTAATTTTTACACAGATTTCTTTTGATGGTGAAAATAACTTAAGAAAATGTTTTTGCAATAGATTAAGTTAATTAGAAGTTAGTCTATTAGAGTAAGAAATTGGAAAACAGAGAATATTTCAGAAAGGAGGTTGAAAGGGATATTGCAACCGGAATTAAACAAGATATCACGGGACTTGATCTTCTGATGTGTACAACGGTCATCAACAGATGAGTTGAGCCCCCTACGGAATGCGTTCATTGAACATCTACCAAGTTAAATCAACGAGGGAGAATACAGACCGAATAAAGAAATGATATAATTAGACTTAAAGAAATATTATGTAAGAAAATGAGTTATGAAAATAAGAATCAACTTAAAGAAACCAGAACTGGACTATCAACGGTTCAAATGAACTTGAAAAAAAGTAAAAGCACACCGATATACAAAAGAATCTCTTTGACAAAAACTACTTTTACTATTGCAAGAGTGGTCAAAAAGACAATTATTTTCTAGCTTCTCCTCAAGTTCCCTTTATTGACGGTAGTTTCCGCAGACTAACCTTTTAAGTAATGATTATTGGTCTGTCCAAACTTTATCAAAAAACGGTTACGTGGTGATATCAAAAGCTTCCAAAGTTTTTCAATCTATATATAATGTTGCTTTTTTTTGTTCTATAATCTGAGTAAAATATAGTATGCTAAAAATGTAGCTTTCAAGTTTTATATGCAGAACAAGGGATCTTACTTATCACCTTTCGACACAGTTGGTATTTAACAGGAAATAAAGAAGAAGAGAAACAGATATTTGGTTTGGGAACATGCTGCCAACTACCGTATCTTCTACTCGTCCTATCGGATGTAATAATGTATAGTTAAAACAAGCAAACTACAAATGTTTGCGTGATAATTAAAAAGGATAAAGACCAGTTTTTTCTTTCACTTGCTGCTTTTTCTTTCACTTCCGCTTCTTAGGATATACAGGGCGTACAAATCAAGTATTAGGTAACTACTAAGCACTGGAAACTGACGGCGCTTTCTGGCCGCCTGTATCTGCTTCATTCTGCAGTAGACACTAACAAACATACGATCGAAATAGAGTTCAACAAGAGTTTAACAACTCGTGATAAACGCCACCCTCTTTTTCCTCTTTTAACAGCCACACTGAAAAATTCATACTTCTCGCACACGCAAAAAACGCAAGAACAAAGAGAAAAATTTTCGTTTTCCTTTGTTAATGCTTATCAATGTGTTATTTTTTCTTTAAACAATTTAAGAAATTGACCATTTGTTTCCCCACAGCCATAAGCAGATGTCCTACACAGACCGCCGCCCGTCTATAGTTGAACGCAGACCGTCATCCGTATCCAACTTTTCATCCAGAAGACCTTCCGTCATTCCTCAATTAGAAGGCATAGAAAAGCCAAACATCGAATCTCTACCTGACAATCTTGAATGTGATGTTCTGATATGTGGTACAGGACTATTAGAAAGTATCCTTGCTGCTGCTTTGTCATGGCAGGGCACAAAGGTGTTGCATATTGACTCGAATAATTATTATGGAGATAACTCTGCAACGCTGACTATTGAACAAATAAAAAACTGGTATATTAACTCAAAGTTAAACAAAACAGGCTTCAAAACATACAAGAATATCAAATTGGAAATTAACGATACTGATTTTAAAATTATGTCAAGAGATTATGGGATTGATTTATCTCCGAAAATTTTGTTTACAAAATCGGAGTTCTTGGATTTGCTGATTAAATCTAGAGTTTATCATTATTTAGAGTTTCAAAGTTTAAGTGATTTCCATACTTTTGAGGATAATTCGTTCGGTAAATTAGTCAGTTCAAAGGAGGATATTTTCACTAATGAATCTTTGGATTTGTTGATGAAGCGAAAATTGATGAAGTTTTTAAAATTCATTGTTGATGATGATTACTTAATCAATATTGAAAAAGATGATTTAAATCTAACATTAAGAGAATATTTAGAAAAGAATTTTAAATTGGATGAAAAATTCATAAATGAATTGGTTTTTTCTCTTGGTTTAGTTAATAATCCAAAAATTAATACAATTGATGGTTTAAAACGTATTAGAAGATATTTATTATCAATCAATATTTATGGGAATTTCCCTGCAATATATTCAAAATTTGGTGGACCAGGAGAAATCTCACAAGGATTTTGTAGATCTGCTGCGGTTGCTGGTACAATCTATAAATTGAATACAAAGCTGGTAAATTATGATTTAGATTCAAAAATTGCAAATTTAAATGATGGTTCAAAGATTAAAGTTAATGAAAGAATAGTTGCTTCATTAAATCAATCAATTGACAAACCAAGAAATTGTAAATTTTATGAAATTCAAAGAATGATTTTAATAGTTAATAAATCTTGTAATGAATGGTTTAATGAGGGAGAATCTTCATCAATTGTTATTTTTCCTCCAATGTCATTAGATTCTCAAAATAAGTATCCTGTTGAATGTTTAATCATCGGTTCAGGTACTGGATGTTGTCCAGAAAAACAATGTATTTGGTATTTACATACAATTGCACCAATAGTTAATGATATTGCACAAAATGATTTAAATTGTGCATTAAAAAAAATGGAAGAAAGTTATATAAGAGAAAGTAATTTTGATTTTGAAAGTTATTTAAATGATAATGATTTAACTATGATTGATAAAAATAAAATTGGACTAACACCATCAGGTACACTAAAACTAAGTGAAAGTCTGAAAAATTTTGATCTTGATCACATGAATGATAGAATTAATTATTTGATGAAATTAGAATTCACTCAATTAACAATGGTTGATCAATTAAATGAATTTAACGAATATGGATTCGATTCAAATATTAAAGTTACAAATGATAAAATTATAGTTTCAAATATGCCATCAAGTGAATTATCTTATGATGGTATAGTTGAAGAAGCAAAGAAAATTTATAAAGAAATAGTAGGTGATGATGTAGATTTTTTCGATGTTGATTTTGAAGATGAAGAAGAAGAGAAAGAAATGAACGAAATAGCAGAAGCAAGAGCGGATGCAAATACCAATATAAATAACGAAGAAGCTATAAGTGATTCATCAGTTGGTGATGCATGTGAAATGGAATTTGAATTGTAAATAGATTTTAAAAAAAAAGCTGTTCTTTTTTAGTATAAGTTTAAATAATAGAAAAAAAAAAAATTACGACAACGATAAAAATAATAGATGTATAAATTAACAAGTATTATATATAATAAGGAATATAAAATCTAATTAATTAATTAACACATTTATTGGGAAAGGGATTCTAAAAGAATGTTTCTTTCTTCGGAATCAGCACCCCACTTGGTAACAACGACACAAGAAGCACCGACAACCTTTCTTGCGTTACCTTCTCTGTCGACTTGACATAAACCAGCCCATTCACCTAATTGCTTAGCATCAGAAACCTTGATTAATGGGACCTTGTTGTCACCATCGTTACATAAAGCTTCAACTAAAGTGGAGATAGCAGCTTCAGTAACAGCATCACAAAGGACACATAATTGAGCTTCACCTCTGGTTAAAGCCTTAGTTGCTTCTCTTAAACCTCTAGCTAAACCATCGTGAACAAGAGCGGTTCTTAAAACCTTCTTGATACAGTCTTCAAGGGTGACAGAAGCTTCTTCTTCAACGACGACTTCTTCTTCAGCGACAATTTGTTGTTCTTCAATATCAGACATGGTTAGTTACTTCTTCCTCAGATAAATCCGGTCAGTTGGCTAAGGAAAGGAGAGAAAAAAATATAAAATATCACTAAATTAGAGATTACATACTGCAAGTCTTATAATGCTTTAACCAGTATAGTGAGGATGAAAAATCATGTCGCCAGAGCAGAGAGAAAGAACGTGGCAAAGAGAATCCGACGCGCGAAAAAAAATACAAAATCGCAGTCACAGTAAGAAACAAGGGTTTATCTTGTCACGTGCTATATTAGAGGGTTGCCTTTTTTAAATTACCCGATTAGGACCGCCCGCGATTTTCTCATTTCGCATCATGAAATTGCAAGTTTTGATAAAGGCTGCGTATACGATATCTCTCGTTTTGTGTACATCTGGAAGTAGCAAAAAGGAAGATAGAAAAAACAAAAGCAGTCCAGTCCATAGGGAATCAGCAGCACTGACATGACGACGCTGACAATTAAACACGAGACAATTCCAGTGCATTTTACCTCCAAACCAACTTTAGAAAAATGGAGAGACACACTTATCGGCATAATATATTTCTCAACTCCTTGTTATGTCTTGACTAAATTCGAGAACTGCGTGTTAGCATTCATTGGACTGTTTCTTGTGGCACTTTTCATTTTTGGATGCAAGAACTACGTACTTCCTTTATTCTATTTATTGAAAAAATTTATCTAGTGTTGCATATACGCTCTTTTTAATGTTTATAGACTGGGTTTTGTTTATATACTGTTTAATATACTTGTTAATGATTGTTTATCTGATTCGGATAATTGTCCAAACACTAAACCATATTTATCAGCTTCGGTGTTTTGCATGTTCATTAGGAAAGTTTGAAATTGTTGGAAAATATTGATCTTATCCAAACTACTGTTTGAATATGGATCTTCTTGTAACTCATCTTCAGTTTCAAAATTAAATTTGTTATCTGCACTAAATAAATGACTATAATCATCATCCTCTTCTTCATCAGCATCATTATCCCCTCCAACCTCACCGTCTAGGTAATCATCATCTTCATTAACTTGGTTGATGTTGTATGTTAATTCATTTTCCCAACTTCTATCAGTGAATTCAGCACGTTTTTTCTCTAAATCTCTAATAGCCTCTGGAATAATTATAAATAATTTAGTAATGTTCATACCACATGTATTTAAAATAGATGTTAACATCATTGAATTAAGAGATTGTAAATCAATACTTAATAATGAAATATATCCTAAAATAGATAACTTAATATCAAAAACTCTCTTGAAATCAGCAGTTGAATTAAACCAATTAGTCAAAAAAATTTCTAATTGGTTAGATTGAATTAACGTCTTGATTGTAGTATTTGGATCAATGGTTAACGATGCAATTATATTGTTTAAAATTGCAACATTAAATGATTTACCTTTGGTTTTAAGTTTATTATTAATTTCAATTAAGAATTTGTTTGAATAGTTGATAACAAGCGGTAAATATTTCTCAGCAACTGATGAATTTAATGATAAAATAAAAGTCGTGGTTAAATCACTTATATGAATTAAATCAGTGAATCCAACATCACCTTCATCAAAATCCATTCCAAAAACGCTTAAAATGATTTTAAAATATAATCCTTGAATCGCAGGATTATTTTGAACAGTTTCAGCACCAAAAATTAGATAATTTTTTAAAGCAGGTAATGAATCTTCCAAATATAATGTAATATCTTCATCATTAAGTATACATCCAACAAAGTCTTTTAATAAAGACCACATGATTGGTGAAACACTTCTAGTTAAAAATAAAGTATTCTCAATTAATTCACCAGCTTCAGCATAGAAATCTTCAATTTTATCATCAAAGATAATTTTAATAACTTTTGAATAATAAATTTCTAATTTAGAAATAACATCAATTGAATTTTCAAAATATAATAAAATTGTAATCATAGTATTTAAAACACCTAACGCTGTTGAAGTTTTATCATTTGCCATATTTTCAAATTCATCAAAATCTTCATTGGAATTACTAATTTCATTAATTGATTTTAATAATGAAATCAATTTCAAACTTAACTGTTCCATTAATTGATCAGCAAAGGGTTCTAGTTTTTCAGGGAAAGATTCAACTAATTCTTGCATAACTGCAGGCAAAATATCAGAATCAAATTTGTTTGATAATTCCATTAATTTTTCCATTAATTTTAAAATTAAATTTTCTAATGAATTTTTAAAATTTTCATTAATGATAAATGATTGAATTGCTAAAGCTGCTTGAATCTGAACAGGTAATTGATTTGAATCATCTAAAAATGATGAAACAATACCATTGAATAAATTTTCAATAGTAATTGCCTCTTTAATTTCCAAGTTATCAAATTTGGAAACTAAATTACATGTTCTTGCCTTGATGAATTGAAAATTGGATTGAAAGTTTGGTATTATATAATTGTTTAAAAACGGTTCAACATCATTGAAAACTGGATTGTTAGGTTGTGATAATTTATACGAAATTGGTGATAAAAATTTCATTAATGATTCTTTACCTTTTGCAACTTCTAAAGTTTCTTGATTATTAGAGGAATTATTTAAATCATTAAATTTAGAAACAATAAATTGGAACATTGGAATTAAATAATCAGCTCTCTTTTCAACCAATGTGAATAAGAATGAATGTAATGAATCTTCACCTGTATTCTCGTCAATAATTTCAAAAATTTTATGAATATATTCTTCAGGTTCATCTTCAAATAATTCTAAATCTTCATCCTTTGGATTAAAAACCTTAAATGAAACATCAACAATAATGAAGTTAAAATGTGGCTCAATTAATTTAAAAGTATCCTTTTTCAATAATGCTTGTTCAAATAATTGAAGTAAATAATATAAACTACTATCTGATAAATATTTAGTATTAGCAAGCCATTTTTGTAATGTTTCAATATAAACATTAATTAATTGAGGTAAAATATTAACCTTAAAATTATTTCTAAATTCATCATATTGGAATTTAGAACTTAAAGTCTTAGTACCGTACCTTTGAAATAATCTGTATAAGTTATGATATGACCATTTTTGAGCTTTGATCCAACCTGATAAAAAGTTTTCATTATAATCCATGTTAATAACTTGAACATGAAATGTAATCCAATCAATTAATGATTGTCCTTGTTGTAAAGGAGTTGGGAAATCAAGGTATGTAACAAATTTATAACTTTTAATAATTAATTTTAAAATTTCAGAAGATTCAAAAGAGCCACCTAGTTTACTATCATTAATCAACTGGTTCCCAATATTTAATAAACTTGGGAAGAAGTTAACAATAATTGGATCTAATAAAGAAGATCTATCAGCATTGTTTTTCCATCTGAAAATTCTACATAATTCAGTAAATGAATAAATACCAACATATAATGAGTGAATATCATTATTTGAATTGTTAATGAGATGTAAAATGTTATCTAATAAGTTAGTCCAATTGTTAGGATAATCATATTTAATAATTAAAGATAATGCAGGTAATAATTGATTTCTTAAGATTTTGTCTAGTTTAGTTATCGAAACAAGTAATCTTTCTCTAATAATTGGTCTTTCGTCGTTATCAATAAGGGTTCCAATAGTCCAATTTTTCAAAATAAAGTTTTTGAAAAAAATAGAACATGATTGTTTGACAATCGGCTGGACGTTTTCGTTGGATAAGATGTCTAAACAAGCAGCTAGAAACCCCACAGAATGTGAGAGTTGATCTAATTGGCCTTCTGCCTGTTTTCTCACGCCCGGGTCGGCCTGTAATGAGCCGAAAAAGCAGTCGTGTAATTGCGCAGCGTCCATTTATATGTGCTGTGGTAATGCGTTTGTGTTTGCGGTGTTCCCCAGTCCTTCCGGGCCGTCCAAACCACCACCCGTTGCATCCCAGCTTGTTGAAAATTCATGTCGTCCCGCCAGCACAAAAATTTTCCACTTCCCAAAGGGGAAATAGCTAATCCAGACCTGCACCCGTGCACCGATTAATTTGCAACTACTCGTCCCTGCTTTTCCCCTCCCGCAACATGTTTTCTTGGTAAAAGTGGTCAGCGGAAGGTGTTTTGAGGTAGCAAAGTCTGCTGGCAGAAGGGGGTACAAGCACAACACACACACACACACACACAACACACTCAGAAATGCCTTTCTTAGTTACCTACAGACCAGCAATTCTCCTTTTCTTTTTCATCAGACAACCAGTTGCTGCTGCATCCCTTGTCGGTATGTTTGCACTCTGGGAAGCTGACAGAAACTTGGAATTAGGTATAAGAGAATCTTTCAACAGCTGGAGACAAAATGCGCTGGGTTTTTCTACTACTCAAACTCAATACGAGGCTTTCAAAAAGATTGACGAAGCTAAGAGAAACGAATTGTTAGTTAAACAATAAAAGTGACATACTCCACGTTAAAACTTTTAACTCACACACCTTCTCGCATATATGCTGCTGTTTTTCCCTTCTTATTTATTCATTTATTCATTTATTTATTTGTTTCTTATGTATGTACATTCTATATAACTAATAGATTACACGTTTGGCGTTATATTAACACGATCATATTATATATTTACAAGTACGAACGTTTAATCATTTATCACTTCTTACTAATACGATACAGTTCAAATATCGCAGCTGGGGTAATACCCTGAATTCTTCTGGCTTGTCCGATAGTTTCAGGTCTATTTTCGTTAAGTTTGGTGATAACTTCCGTAGATAATGAAGGAATAGATTTGTAATTAAATCCAACAGGTAATTTCAAATTTTCATCCGCTTTGAATGCACGAATATATTCTTTTTCTTTCTTAATATATCCACTGTAATTACCTTCAACTGTAACTTTCATCTTAATACGTTCATTTATATTCTTATTTAATTGTTCATCGTTCACGACCATTAAAATATCATCAATATCTGAACCTTTATATTTCAAAATTTCATATGCCGATTTCAGTTTAGAATCATTACCAATATTAACTTTACTTAATTTATCATTCCATTTAGTACTGCTCATCTTAAAATCTTTCAATTTAGCAATAGTTTCTTCAAAAAGCTTCTTATCCTTAGTGTAACTTGCCCATCTTTGATCTCCAACACATCCTAAATTTCTTCCCATTTCAGTTAATCTTAAATCTGCATTATCTGCACGAACACTAACTCTAAATTCAGATCTAGATGTAAACATTCTATATGGTTCCTCAACACCTTTAGTAATCAAATCATCAATTAAAACACCAATATATCCATCAGATCTATCTAATATTAAATCTTTCTCACTATTTTGTTGTTTTAATCCAGCATTAATACCTGCAATAATACCTTGAGAAGCAGCTTCTTCATATCCAGTAGTTCCATTAATTTGTCCTGCTAAATATAACCCAGAAACTAATTTAGTCTCTAACGTACGATTTAATTCCCTTGGATCTATATAATCGTATTCAACACCATATGCAGGTTGTAACATTTTAACATTTTCCAAACCTATAATATTTTTCAAAATTTCAAGTTGAATATCTTCAGGCATAGTCATAGAAATACCGTTTGGATAAATAATATCGTCTTTTTCAGGATTTATACTTTCAGGTTCAAGCCACACTCTATGTTGTAATTTATCACCAAATCTTAAAATTTTACTTTCTAACGAAGGACAATATCTTGGTCCTTTAACAGATTCTCTAATATGAAATGTTTTTTCAAGATTGTTCAAAACTAGATTTTTAACATTTTCCGTAGTATAAGTTCCATAACATAAAATCTGATCCTTTGAATCAATTTTTGGTCTTTCATTCATAAAACTCATAGGCTGTGGTGGATCATCACCATATTCTTTAGAAACTAAATCATAGTTAATACTTTTACCACTAATTCTTGGTGGAGTACCAGTCTTCAATCTACCCATCATAAACCCAATTTTCTTGAAAGTTTTACTCAATCCTAAACTTGCAATTTCATCGATTCTACCTGCAGGCCAATATTTTAATCCAATATGAATCTCTGCTCCTAAAAATGTACCTGTAGTAATGACAACTTTATCACATTTTAAATACTCGCCGTTTTCTAACACTACACCTTTAATAACACCATTATTTCGTCCTAGTGGATCAACATCTTTAAAATCAATAATTAAATCTTCAATCTTATTTTCAACAACTCTCAAATTTTTATATCCTGTAATAAACTTCTGCATTTCTTTTAAATACAACTGTCTGTCAATCTGTGCACGATATCCCCAAACAGCAGCTCCTCTTGATCTATTCAAAATTTTAAACTGAATACCAGCCTGATCAACAATTCTTGAACATACACCATCAAGTGCATCAATTTCTTTAAGCAATGTACCTTTTCCGATGCCTCCCAAAAGCAGGATTACAACTAGTAGCCCCGATGTTGTCCCATTTAGGAGTGATCAATGTTGTTGAAACTCCAGTACGTGCTGATCCCGTTGCTGCCTCAATACCTGCATGTCCTCCACCGACGACAACGACTGGATGATAGGCACATGATGCGAGTTTGGTCGCAACTTCGGCATCATAATGTAAAGAACGAGTAAAAATCCTAGAATACATGTTGGCAGTTGTCAGAAATAGTTGTCCTAAACAAATTATCGTAAAAGAAAACGATGTAACATAAGGGGTATTCTATTTTAGAAAAAGTGAAAAAAAAAGAATAATTTTTTAATCAGGAAATGTAATGAACACGACATTGTTGTTGTTGTGCTTACATAACCACTTTTGCGGTACTTTCTTTTCTTCTTTTTAGAACCATTTCGGGATAACTAAGCATGGCAAGAGGTAGAACTGTCAACAAGAAATCAAAGAAGACTAACCTTGTCCAGTCTACGCTTTTCAGACAAGAAATATCGGCGGTGAAATGTTCCAAATGTGGTCAAAAATACATAAAGTCAGAAAAGGACTCTAAAAAACAGCATGACTTTTTCCATGATGATTTTTTGCATGGATTAAAAATTACATCTAAAACAGCGATCACAAAGCTAATGAGCCCGGAAAACATTGTGGATACATTTACAGTGAATGGGAAGACTATAAAAGTTGTGATTGTAGCATGCAAAGATCAAACGACGATAAATACTGTGACGAAAGTACTGGAAATTGTGAACGGTCAATGGCTTAATTCTACAAATGGCTCCAATAATTGGAAACGGAGACCGCATGAGAGTCCGGTCGTTTTACTAATAAACGTCTCTTCAGGCCAAAATAATTCACGTGTCGTTGGGATAACGACCACAGATCCTCCACCTCTATCTGAAGCATACATTCAAGGCCACCATATGGATATACAAACGGCAAACATTTTAGAAGAGAAGGAAGAACTCAAACTGAGGCTTGGAGTATCAAGGATCTATGTGTGTCCTGAATACAGACGCAAGGGTTTGGCAAACCGCATGTTGCTGACAGTGCTCAAACATGGGGTTTACGGGACAGCGCTTACACCCTGGCAAATTGGATTCAGCCAGCCCAGTGGGGCCGGCACATTGCTGCTGCAACACTGGTACAGGCCTTCCAATACCATCCCTGTGTACTTTGAAGAAGAAGAAGAAGATCAATAGAAACTCTGTAAAGCAAATCGTGTACCCTATCTGCTCGCTGTGCGTATTTCCACAGTTTCGAGTGTTGATGTTGATGTTGTTGATCTTTCAGACGGCAACTGATTCCCTTGAAATGAACATTACAAACAGGTAAGTAGCAAGCAGAGTACTGACAATGTCTGGAACATACACTATGGGTAATGATCCAGGCCTGGCTATGGTTGCATCCATTCAGGCCAGGCAAGACATTCCACACACAGAGCATGCCATCACAGCATTTAAACAATACATCAAAAGAAATTTAGTTGACCTAAATCACATTTTTGAATATGTTTCTTCATTAATTAACGCGTTTCATAACCTACGTGAACTATCTGTGCTTTCATTTAGTACTTTATGTCATCTTATAAAAAGAGTTAGTATTCAAGATCCACGAATTTTACCCACAATTTACGATCCCATAATACCATTTTTAATAAATAGGTTAGCTGAACACAAAGATTCCATTCGACTAACAGCGTTAAAGTCCCTGAAAACGTGTATTGAAGCGGCACCAAATGGAGACATTGATTCGCTTATTCAATACTTTGTTAATGATGGATTGAATAATCCGTCAACTCAAGTTTCTGTATTAGACTTATTATATCAGATTATTGAATCTTCCATAAATTTTAACTTTTCTTTCAAATATATATTGGATAACATCATCAATTTACTCAAATCTTCAAATGATGAAGTGATTTTCAAAGTAGATCAATTGTTAGTTCTTTATTTCACAGTTATAAACCCATCTAATAATACAGCAAAATCAGATTTGATTAATTCTTTAGTTTCAAATCAAGTCCATCCAAATATTGCTAAAGATTTATTAAATTCTATAGATTCAAATTTATACAATAAATACATAGGTCAAATCAATCCACAAGAATCAAATATAGATAATAATGCACAATTAAACGAATTATTGAATAAGGTCCCTAATTGGAATGCTGATGATTCTTCAATTACTCCAATCAATATTGGTTATGATGATAGTGATTTAAATTACGAATCTTTACTTAATGAATTTATGGTTCAATTTGATGGTAAAGAAACAGAGAAAAATTGGAAAAATAGACAAACACTAATTATTAAATTACGTCAAATTCTTCGTGGGAAGAATTTTTTACAAAGCAATAATTTAAACAATTTTATCAATTTAATTAAGTCTATTAAAGATGAAATATGTAAAGGTTTATTATCATTAAGAACAACGTTGTGTAATAATTCATGTCAACTATGTAAAGATTTAGGTATTTTCATTGGATCATATTTAGATTTTACAATTGTTGAATCTTTATTAAACACATTACTTAAATTGACATCAGCTAGAAAAATTATTCAGCATCAAAATTCCAATGTTGCAATTATTGCGCTTTTTTTATATACCAATTTAAATCCTAAAATATTCAATCTGTTAACATTAACTTCTCAAGATAAAAATATTCAACCTCGTGTATATACTGGAAATTGGATTCAATTATTATTATTAAAGTATTATGAGCCAAACAATTTGGATACTTTTGAATATTTAGTTGAATCTGTTGAAAATATAATTATTAAAGGATTATCAGATCCAATTCCATTAGTTAAAGAAGCAATGAGAAATGCATTTTGGACTTTATGTGAACTTGAACCAAGTTATGAATCTCAAATTATGAAGAAGTTAGATTATTCTATAGTTAAAGCATTAGAGAGGTGCAAGAGTACTCATGTTGCTAATATTAAGCGTGTTCCTATAAAGCAATTAATCAAAGCGAATACGAAGGTTCAAAAACAAGAAGAAATTCCTAAATTGACCTATGAACCAGTGAGAAAGATTCAACGTAGCGAATCATTAAATGAGAATAGGAAAGTTAATGAATCAAAGAAACAGACTAGGCATCATACTATAGAGACAGGAACACCAAAACAGATTGAAACTGATGAGTTTGATGACTTTACAGGTAGACTTAAAAGAGAAAATATTATATACGAAGAACTTACATCTGATTCTAGATCATTGCAACAAGATGGCTTTAATAAACTTTTAAACGAAAATGACTCATCATCAATAACTATTAAATTTCATAATGCATTAAATAGTTTAACTATTACTAACCCGGAATTATTTGATGTTATATTTACTAAAGAAACCTATTTTAGAAAAATATCAAATTATATATCAACTGAAAATACGTTGAGACTATTTTGTTTACATCTTGCAAGACATGGTAATGATAACTCTATTGAATTTATAGTGAATGAATTATCATTAGAAGATTTATGTCTATCTATCATTAACATTCTAAACTATTCAATCGATACATCTAAAATCAATAATATCAATTTATCAATTCAATATATTAAGCATAGACATGAGCTAATCCATTCGATTTTGAAAATATTTATGAAATTAATTGATTTGAAGAAATCAATAATTAAATCATATCTGTTAACAAGTATCTTTGAATGCCTAAACTTAAGTTTTTCAATAATAGAAACCGATGAAATGATCAAGTCTCAGTACTTGCAAGTTTTCCATATCTGTCTCTCTGAATACAATGATCTTTTTATGCGTTCATTGCATGATATTGAAGATTTAACAACTAAGAATGAACTGTTTAATGTTCTCGGATTAGAAATATTAAATGATGAAAATATTCCCATGCTGGATACAGAAAAACTTCTATCTCCTATCAAAATCAACGGTGAAGAAATTGATGAGAATGTTGATGAAATGACGAAAGTCATTCCTAGGATAAAGAAAAGTGAAATGAATCCTTTTATACAAAGTGATATGACTATGATTTTGCCAAAATCTAAAGGTAACGGACTTTTTGACTTTCAACCAGAAGAAGAGGTGGAGGAAGAAGAACATGCTGATGTAGAGATAGAAGATGTATCACATTCTGAAACTGAACAAATGGAACCAGAAGCTGAAGCGGAAGCGGAACTAAAAGCAGATGAAGTTGAAGAGATAATTGATGAAGGGACAGATTTGTCGATGGTTTATAAAGATGAGAAAATAATGAGTGATTCCACTCCGGATATCAATATGCTCACGATTGATGATTCAGAATATATTGAGATTAATGGTTATTTTGGTATAGTGATAGAAGAACTATGTAATAGACAACAAGAAATTGATTGTGAATTTAATGGCATGTTGGCCGTACATGAATATGATGATCTTGTGCATATTTTGAACCATGTCAAAGAGTTTGAAAAACAAAAAGTTTATGAATGCATGATTTCTAATATTAAGGATAGGAAATACGTTATTGAAAGTCTTGCAATTATTAAATTTTGTGGGTATGTTTCAATTGATATTGTGAATGTGTTAAGTACTATTGAGAATTGTGATGAAAATGTTTGCTTTTATGAAATTGTGCGGATATTATCTATGAAGAAATTACTAAGTATTAAATTAAACGGGTTGAACAAAATAATGCAAGAATGTGTTTTGAAATGTATATTGCTTAAGATTGATGAAGTTGATGGTGAAGATATTTTCATGATTGAAAGTATATTAAAACGGTATATTGACAGTGATGATACATATTTACGAATGTATTCATTTATGATATACAAGGAACTATATCAATTTCATATTAATGGAAAAATTGATCATAATGGAATTGAATTAGTTGATGGATTAATTATTGAAAGTATGAATGATAATGTACGTAGATATTGCAGTTTATAGATTATAAAAATTATAAGATTATATACATGTGTTTAGAAAAAGAAAACTCAGAAGAATTTTTCACCTTGATCGATAAACATTCCATTGAAAGATTTATCACTTGGAACTTTAGCATCTAAAGGTTTGTATAAGTACCAAGCTTTAAGGGCTTTACCAAAAGATTTAATTCTTGCTTCTTTTAATGAACAACCTTCAGCCGTAGCTAATAAGTTATCACCTGAGAAACAACCAACAACGTAAACAGGGGTTGAAGATAATCTACCGGTTTCAGAAATGAGTCTAATTGTTGGAGGTTGCATATTATTTGTCTTTAATAATCTCGTTAATAATTTTCCTGACTCTTTAAATGAAAAGAGGGAAGATACATCGACTTGTCTTGATAAAATATGATTTTGAATAAATTCTTTTGTTGCAGTTTCACCAGAATGAATATAAAGACCTGCAACTATAGCACGTACTGAGTTAGCAAATGCTTCAGATTTAGATAATTCAAAGGGATTTGAATCGGATGCATATTTAACAATATCTGTTTCAGGAATTGTAACTTTACGTGAATATCTAAGTGTACCATATTTAAATAATTCAGGTTCATTCGAAAGATATTTATCTAATTTTGAAGTGGAATCTTCAGAAATACCCCAAGAATTTTTGGCAACATCATAAAGGGAATAATTACCGATATAAGCATCAATTGCAGCTCTTAAAATTGAGATGGGAAGTCTTGGATAATTTGCGATTAAATATTCGGAGATATAAAATGATAAAATGTGAGAACCAAAAATGGATAATTGTTGATTAGATGCAATGGTGTTTGATGGAGATGTTGGACATGTAAGAGACCTGACTAATGTAGAATATTGATAACTTTCAGGTAATCCAAGTCTTGCATGTAAAGCGACAATTGAAGGTATTAATTTTGCATTTTCTTCAGAGATAATTTCGATTTGAGATGATGGTTTTGTAGAATAATTAGCAAAATCAAATTTATTTTCTGGTAAGTTTAAAGCTGTAGAGTTTACGAACTTATTCTTTGCAGTTTCATAAGAGAATCTATATTTTTTATCGTTAATTGTGGATGTAGAAGGGGTCTTTGGTGCTGCTGGAGAAACGGAAATGGATCTGACAGCCAGACGGGAGACAAGTAGCTGTGCAGCCTTAGATTTGTGTGTGGATGCAAGCATTGTTGATAAGAAGGTCTAGCACTGTGTGTTCTATTCTTCTTTAAAAGTCTGGTTTCCAGTATATTTTTCACTACGTGTATTTTCATTCCAGTGTGCCAAGTCTGATTTGTGTGGTTGAAATTTGAAAAAAATCGCTGCTCGACTTCGAGACAGCACCGTGAAAGGTGTGTACAGTGTACGTGTTAGTTATGCCGCACGCTCAATGCGGTAACTGTTTTGTGGGGGGATTTGTGCGTCGGTCGACGGTGGGGGGGGCTTTAATTTTATTTTTATTTTCGCGGTGAGCGGGGAAAGAGGAAAGAGGCAGGAGAAGATGAAGAAGAATGTGTGTGTTAAGAGAGGGACAGAGTAGTACAGGGAAAGGCAGTTGTGATGGTGAATGGAGAAGGAAATAGAAGCTATTCACCCTCTCACAGTACACACAATGTCACACGGTCACAGCTACTCTCCTAAATGGGTTGTTCCTCCTTCCGGGGGATGGAACCACACCCCAAAGAACCACCACGTCAACGGTATTATTGCATTTGCAGGTTTCTTCTCTATTATGTACGCATTCTACAGACAAGCGGAATCTAAGACTATTAACCCTAAGGAAGCATACTCTTTCGAAACTGTTGCTAAATGGGACGCTGCTGCAAAGAAATAAATCATGCATTAAGATAAAAGAAACACGGGGTTTTTTTTTCAACATTATTTATTTATGCGATTTAATTTATATATTCTCTATTTATTTAATAAACATACACTTTAAGTTCAGGATTCGCTTCTTTCAACTTTTTTAACAAATCAAATGTTTCTTGATCATCTAAAACACTACGGAGTTTTGGATCAACGTAATTATCTAAAATAACGGTATCGATTTCATCACTTTTAATACTTAAATCATCTTCAAAATTTCTTTCCTTGTCTTGTTGACTAATTTCAATCAATTTGTCAACACGTTCAGGAGTGGCATTCAATATCCTACTCCATGTAGTCTTTAACATCTTTAAATCTTGTCCAATTGGATTCTTAGAAATTAATTTAACAGATCCACCTTCTAAATCTCTTGTTGCTCTGTGAACATCACATGATCTGATTGCTGAAATTGATAATATAAGTACAAATTTTCTTTTTGGAATCTCAACAGTCTTGTTAAACTTCTTATTGAATTTCTTCTTAGTTTCAAATTTCTTAATCTTGTTCCTTAATTTCTTGTATTCTTTAATACTTGGAATTAATTCTTTCATATACATTTCAATGTATTGAGATAAGTTGTTTAAACTTCTTTCTGCTGGAAATTCACTGGTATCAATAACGTTTTTCTTGTTTAAATATAATTCTGTTAATTCAAGAGCTGATAATTGTGGATAGATTTCACGAATCTTACTGTTGATTTTTTCAACAATAATATCATTCTTTTCATTACTTAATGTCTTTTTACTTTCCTTCTCAAATTCCATCTTTTGTTTCTTCTTAGACTTTTGTTCATCATTTGACTTCCTCTTCTTACCAACACTGACTTCCTCTTCTATTTTTGCTTCTGCATCTTTTTCTGAATCATTTTCACCTGCAATTTCAACTCCTTCTTCGTTTTCGCTTAAATCGTAGTCAATAGCTAATCCGTCGTCTAATCCTTCAACATCTTCTTCTCTATTTTGTTTAAGACTTTTTCCAACACTCATAGTTGTTTGTGTAATTTTGTGTGTTCTATGAACCTTCCCTTTTTTGAAGAAAAATATTTATCAATATGTGAACAAGTGGAAAAAAAATTCCACCAAAAGTAAAAATTTCTTCCGCGTGTAGGAAGGATAACATGAATCCACAGCTATTTTAATCGATGTACACATAAATTTGGCCCGATAAAGTCACCCGTGAAAAAGCTGTGAAAACTTCTTCTATTTATATATACTTGCTGAAATTTCTTTATAACATCAAAACTGAATTAGCAATATGATAATCTAATGGTTTTACAGAACTTGAAAATAAAAACTATATACAGTTAAATTAAAAAAATCTTAAAAGAAAGCCAGTAGTTTGAATAGCACACCGCCATGTAGAACACCAGCTTCTTTATTATATATACATTGTTTAATTGTTAATAGAACACCGTAATATCAGTAGAAGTGGTTCTAATGCATGAAAGAAGCCAATGCAAACCAGCCACCCTCCAGCTGTTATTCTGTCAGTAACTAGTCTTTGCAGCAAGAACAATACTTGCTTTGGACGCTCAAGATATGCATGGAATTCCAACCAAATGTTGGGTGTGATATGTCACAAAAAAGATTGTTTGTTAATTTCAGCACATTTCGTGTTATAACTGCTATAAAAATTATAGAATTAATAAAATATTAAACAAGATCCAATGATGTCTTTAGCAATGCAATTAAATCTTCACGATTAGCTTCTGCATCAAATTTAATTCCGTAGTTGCTTAAATACGTATTCAATTGATCACTAGTAAATAAATCAATGTCTGTTGCATACAAGATTGGAGGAAGGC
>JAKTWG010000103.1:0-21444 GCA_030560915.1 Pichia sp. NRRL Y-12824 | reverse complement strand
GGGGAAGGTTTTCTTCTTGGTAAGAAGGGGCCTGAAGATAGTTGCAGCTGTATTGGTTGTATCAACATCTGGTGGCGGTTGTTCATTAAAATCTTGTGATGGGCCTGTTTAGCTTTCTTTAAATCACTCCTTGTTTTGAAGAAGAAGAATTGGTTATTTTCTCTTTTGCTTTTAGGGATGTTATACTTACTGAATTATTGTTGACAGGAGGGAGGTCACATGCTATACCCCAAACTGGCATGTAAAGTCCAAACAAAAAAAAAGAGACATTCAACTTGGTAGACTATTTCGTTAGCAAAATGCAATTGTGCTATTGATAGATGCAAGATCGGATAGTATTAAATGTGAATCAACATTGGAAAGCTTAATTGAAGAATAATGACTTTTACTTTGAATTTTTATAAGCACTCCTCATGAGACTTATTTTAGTTGCAGGAAGAATAATTTCCTAATTCCGGAAGTAGCTTAGATCATTGGAAACAGCCTAAGAATTCAAAACACCAGTAGTATAATAAACTTTGCAACATCAAGCGCTTAAAATATTACGAAACGACGCTTTAAATGATACATGGAACTTGAAATATCACCTTTCTGTACGTTCGCTTGCTGCAGTATTTTTCAACTTGCTAAATTTCCTTTTTTGGCCATCACAATGTTGAATATTGTTTGAAACCTCTTTTGCTCTTTCCTCAGCGTTACCTGCTATAAATTGAAGTCAATTGCAAACCAACTCCAAGATTGTAAAACGGATCAATTAATTTATTATGGATGGTTCTATTTTCATAATAAACAAACAAGAAAACAACAACATCAAAACAATATGAACATTAAAACCGCTGCCACTCAACAACAAGACAATATTGATGATGATGTTGATTTTGAATCATGGGCTGTCGTCTATATTAACCACCACTGGAACACTTGTACTTGTACAATTGCTTAGATTGGGTGATGCTATTACGCGTATACATAATACCTATATACAACAAGCTACACTTATATACTTTATATCGCTATTTTTATAACTATTTGATAATTTACCCTCTTAAAACTATTTGAATCGTGCTTAATCTTCTTTCAATAACATATTAATAAACCTAGAAGACTCACTGTTGGAATCTGATTCTCTGGCTTAGAAAATTCATAGACCTTCTTATAAAGATTCTGAAATGATGCGTGAGATGGAAGAGAACCAGCAATAATCACAGCCATTCCGATAGAGTCAACAGTGTATTTTGAAAGTTTGCACATAATTTCAAATTGATTCCATTCTTTTAAGTTTTCCTGTCTTGTTTTCTTAAAGTTCAACTTATAGTTGTTTTCCAACTTGATAATTTGATTGACCGTTTGATCAAACCAATGCTAACTAGGATCTCATGAATGGCTTCTTGGGCACTCTTCATTGGATTGTGTTGGTAAGACTTCACCTTAACCGTTTTGTTGATCATGTCTTTGATAACATATTCTTGGTCACTACTCAAAGTGCAGACTTTTTTGGCGGCCTTGTAATTGATCATTTTATCAGTAACATTTCTGAAACCGATAACCCTCAAATTATTGTTGAAATCGGACCACCAATTATTAAAGTTGTCTGCAGACTCTAATTGGACGAAGGTCGGAGATTTTGTGTAGAGGTTAAGATATTCTTTCATAACTGGAGATTTTTCATTCTCTTCCCACATTGAAATTTCCACAACATCTTCAATAGCATCCTTAAGTTGAATGTCTCCATCATCATCTTTTTCATCTTCAACGTCAATTACATCATTATTTTTAGATTTTGACTTTTTCAAATTTTCTGAAACCTTTTTAACCTTTTTAACCTTTTCTAAATTTTTGATAATTTCTTTATACTTCTTGGAAGTGGAGATTTTTTCTGATGGAACGAACATCATGTTGGAATTATTAGGATTCGAGTGCGACATTAGTAAAATAGGCTGAAGTAATATAAAGGTAGTGTATAAAGGATGAGCTTGGCCTTAGTTATTCCTCAGTCTTTCGTAAGGAAAAGTATCCCTTCACTAGCTTTCCACAAACTAATGCTATAATTAATGCTATCCATGATGAAGTGGATCAATTAACTGCAGTCAAACCTTTGGATCAGTTTTTAACTTCAATGAAGAAGAAAAACCAATTGAAACTGGTACAGATGATGTTAAAATCCAAGGGCCAAACATGAAACGATCGATTGCACTTGATGAATGCCATCAGATCAGAACACACAATTATAATTATCGACTGTGTCGTCGCTTGTTTGTGGAAAGCTAGTGAAGGGATACTTTTCCTTACGAAAGACTGAGGAATAACCAATGCCAAGCTCATCCTTTATACACTACCTTTATACTATTAAAACCTATTTTACTAATGTCGCACTCGAATCTTGATAATTCCAATACTCAGCCGATAGCCGAACAACTTTGCCACGGATTAGCCGATAAATCACCAAAATTCTGTTTTTCCAGATGCAAAAAGAAAAAACCGCGCCAAAAAGAATCACAGTTAATGTTTCCCAACTACAACGTCTTACAGAATATAATCAAGGGATTTATGACACGCCACCTAATCCTAATTATTTACATTCAGGTCCGCTGAACTTTTCATTACACTATGATGTGAAATACGAAAAAAAGCTGGACACATTCCACCCATATAGTAGTTTTGTACCATACTTAAAAGCATGGTGGGAAATTACATACAATTCACCATTAAGATCACCAATAGAACCAAATTATTACAACGCTCAACAAATGTTAACTATTTTAACTGAAAATTCCAGTCCTCCATTCTTATGGAAGGAAATGTATGATACAAACAGCAAGGTATCCATACAACTTCATAATAAACACTATTCAACAGTTTATACACTCTTCTTCACTACTAGGTATTGGTGTGATCGATTAAATCTCACTAAGGAACACTTTAAACCAATACTATTGAAGCTTAGTAGACTTCATAATCAAAATCATACACTACCAATGAAGCTTTTGAACTACAAATAGGACTATTAGATAAAAGTTTTTATTTTAACTGTTCCTTTTGTCAAGAAAGAGGAGAGTGTCTGGCACATCTTCTTTCAGTGTTCAATCGCACAACAACTTCATCAATTATCAACCCTTACACAATTGCCGGTCAATAACATGGTGGCACATGATTTACCTGCCCGGCAATGGGCATCAGTTAACAAATTCATTAATCTTTTGCACAAACGGAATGTTATAAATATAGATAATGGAGAAATTTTCACACAATTACCCAAACTTATTAAAAACAATTCTTCAAAAATTTAAATATGAAGGATTTGTTCAAATATTTCACAATGGTTTCATAAATTAATCAATAATTCAATTATTTTCCATTCCTAATATATATAAATATTATGATATATAAAATTATGAATGATGCGCAGACATCAGTTACAAGTAATATTTTTTATATAGATTGTATACTTTGATATATTAGAAAAAAAAGTTATAAAAATAAATGAGTCATCCGCCAAGTATCATTAGCTATTATATTAGTAATTAATACATCGAATGTGTTTAGAAGCTTTAAAAGCTGTTATATATATGTATGAATTTTTTGTGAAAAATAGTACCAAAAAGAATTTTGTCTCTTGTTTTCCAGCATTTTCAATATTTTATTCCTTGCTTTCAAAATTTTAATTTATTTTATCTGCAAGAAAATAATGAATCCATGAAAAATTTAAGGATAAATATGAATGAGTGAAGAGGTTTAGAGCCGCCAAAATGAGACAAAATTCCCTTACATTTTCCAAATATAACCTTTACCGAGCCCGACAAATATATACATCACTTCAACGTATGTTTAAGGCGTCAAATTGAGTTCAGAAGTTGAAGTGATTTTATTCTTGTCATGAGGATTGTGAAAACTATTGAAGCCTAAGTATTCTTGTATTAATATCGATAATATGTATTAGATAATACAAATATTTCTTACAAAATAAACTAATATAAAATATAGATTATAACTATTAACTCAATAAGAAGGTAAAGTAATAAAGGGGAATCTCTCTTATTTATATACCAATGATTAGATTAGTCATGGTGATGTTCTTGCAAGAACTTTCCTTAAGTGTTTCTAGAACCACTCTTTATTATATGTTCTTAGAACAAGCCACTATCACAACAAAATTTAGATCAGTAATAATTGCCAAAATTCTTACGTACCAAAATGTTTTGGTGCAAAAAACTTTTTTCATTACTGAACAATTTTTCATATTCCCAATTTACAGATAATTACCAATCTTTTTAACCATTATTGAATTTTTTCAATCAAAATTAAAATTCACGTGACCGCTAAATTGGTTAGATTAAAAAGACAAAGAACAGAAAGATCATAACAGGCAATTTGTCCGAGTGGTTAAGGAGAAAGATTAGAAATCTTTTGGGCTTTGCCCGCGCAGGTTCGAATCCTGCAGTTGTCGTTAAAAACATTCTTTTTTTGGATTGTGTTTATACACGGAGAATTTATTCTTGAACGTGTTTGTTTATTTTTTCTTCCTTGAAAAACTAATGTATTCTATGTAGCATTCTATTTTGTGGTATCTACTTTCTTTATTAGCGATTAGCAACTTATGTCTACAAATACGTTTCAAGCGTCACGAGATGATGGAGTGGTTGAAAGGGAAGTTCAACGAAAAATTGATTATGCAGATTATGATTATTTCATTCCCAAGCAAAACATTAAAGATGTTAGACAAAGATTAAAGATACTTAAAAATTTCAGTCACAGAGACACTAAAATTAAGTTTTGGAACAAGTTATTAGTCACAGGCAAAGATTCTCCAGGCTGTTTTATTGAAATGATAAAAAATACCCGATCAATTGATTTTTCATTCCATGATATCATAAAACAAGAACAAATTGAATGGAACTGGGTTTATAAAAAATTGCAAAGTCATGATAAACATAGGATTGAAATGTTGCCGGACAATATTGAATTAATAAACTTAGTCCGAGAATTAAATGAAATTGTTCTTCCTATAGAAATTTTGTTCAATATTGGTCAGAATCAACATTTATTAAACACTATTCTATATTCAATGGACAATTTGGTTTGGCTTAATTTATGCAATAGTGGATTAACAAATAGTAAAATACAAAGTATTTTTCAAACAATTAACAGGGGTAAATTAAGGAATTTAAAAGCTATTATAATTACTAATAATATTCAAGTCCAAATGAAAGAGTTGAAAAATGATTTAAGAAAATTATATAAAGGAAAGTTACAATACATCGAAACCGATTTAATTGAAGAAGAAGAAAACAAAAGTGTAGACAATATACTAGAAATAATAAATGTAAATGCAGAATTTAAATTAATGAATGATGCTAAAAAGCTAAAATATTTAGTTAAAATCGGAATAATCAAGGATGAAGGTAAAGAAGTGATGATCGATTACGGGGTGTCAAATGATAATTGGGGAGAAAGAGTTAAACTTGGGTTGGCAGATGCCTACAGGGGAGTAAGTTATAGGATTAAATTGAACAAGATGCAGGCAAAACAGAGTGAGCGCGTAGTCAGTGAGAAAATTTCAAGTGCTATGATTCGAAGTGATTTTGTTACTAGCCAGACGCCTGTTTTGAAAAGACGTAAAATCATAAACAAGAGTGAGTTAAACACCGGAAGGATATTCAGGTACTAATTACAAACAAGCAAAAAAAAAAAAACAAAATAATTCTAAATGTCAGTGAATCTTGCAAGTTTAGAGCCTCAACAATTGATGGCATTTCAACAAACGACTCAACAAGAATTATCGCATTTACAATCTTCATATGATGCATTAAACGTGGCACAAAATAAGTACAAAGATTGTATTAGCAGTGTGGATATCATTGAAAAAAACAGTGAATCTAATGGCGATAAAGAAATGTTAATACCTTTAACATCCTCGTTATATGTACGTGGTACAAATATTGTTGATAAATTCAAAATTGATATAGGTACAGGATATTTTGTTGAAAAGGATACGACAGAATCCATTACGTTTTTTAAAAAAAGAATTGAAAAATTAAATGGTGATGCAGTCAAACTTAGATCTCTCATAAATGAAAAATTGAGTTTATTACAAAGTATCACTGTCATCATCAGAGAAAAGATTGCATTAGCAAATGCTCAGGCAAAAAAGGCAACCAAAAACGCTCCAAGTGAAAACTAATTGACCAATTAATTGTTCATAATTTTGTAAAATCTATATTGTTTACAGAGCTGTATACGTACGTGGAAATATATTTCTGGTTTATTTTTCCAGAGTAAATAAATAATAGAAAAGCGAGCGCCAGCCAATAGAAACAAGCGCTCGGCGAGAAGGCCGAGGCCCTCGTCGGCGTACTGGCCGAGATGGGCTATTTCAGGTATCCAAATTGGGGAATTATGGTAAAGTCTCCACAGCCTGAGGGTTAGGGATCGGGACATTGGCCGAGGCTAGCTGCGATTGGGCATTCTTTAGCCAATCAGAACCGTCGAAAGAGGACACTCCCCTGTGGCGTTTTGACCGATCATCATGTTTTAGGCTGATTTTGTTTATTATTTTGAAAGTACCTCTATCGGCTCAATTTCACATTGTAAAGACTCAATTTGTTGGGATTTTACTCCTCCCTTTCCCTTCTACCAATTATTATAAATATTGAAGGTAATTCCTCCAAGTGTTTTATTTTCTTCTATTACTTTCTATTCTGTAGATTTAATACTTTTTCTTCTTTGTATAGCAAACAAAAACAATCAAACAAAAGATGTCTTTCACTCCAAAGATTAAGGTCAACACAGACAGAACCACCTACACTGATCAAGAGTTAACATCTAGATACTCTTATGAAAACTCAATTGTTTCAGTTAATTCAGTAACCAATGAATATAAAGTTGAAAGTGTCCAAACTGATTTAACATTTAAATTAGATTTGAAGGTTCCAAAAGTCGGTATCTTATTAGTTGGTTTAGGTGGTAATAATGGTACTACTTTTACTGCAGCATCAATTGCAAACAAAAACAACATTGTTTTTCAAACACGTGAAGGTCCTCTAAAGTCTAACTATTTTGGATCTGTCACTCAATCTTCAACTATAAAATTAGGTATTAATGAAAAGGGTGAAGATGTTTATGTTCCATTCAATTCATTAGTTCCAATGGTTAACCCAAATGATTTTGTTATTTCCGGTTGGGATATTAGTGGTTTAAATTTATATGAAGGTATGAATAGAGCACAAGTTTTAGACTATGATTTAAAGGAACAATTAAAACCTTATATGGAAAAGATCAAACCAATGAAATCTATTTATTATCCAGATTTTATTGCATTAAATCAAGATTCAAGAGCGGACAATTGTATTAACAGAAATGGTTCAAATGGTGAAGTTGATACTAAAAATAAATGGGAACATGTTGAACAAATCAGAAAAGATATTAGAAATTTTAAAGAATCTAATAAATTAGATAAAGTTTTAGTTTTATGGACTGCAAATACTGAAAGATATTCTGATTTGATTGATGGTGTTAACGATACTAAGGAAAACTTAATCAAATCTATTAAGGAAGGTCATGAAGAAATTTCTGCAAGTACTATTTTTGCAGTGGCATCTATTTTAGAAGGTTCAGCATATATTAATGGATCACCACAAAATACATTTGTTCCAGGTTTAATTGAATTTGCAGTTGAACAAGATGTTTTCATTGGAGGTGATGATTTCAAGAGTGGTCAAACTAAATTTAAATCTGTTATGGCACAATATTTAGTAGATGCAGGTATTAAAATTAAATCTATTGCATCATACAACCATTTAGGTAATAATGATGGTTATAATTTATCATCACCAAGACAATTCAGATCTAAAGAAATTTCTAAGGCATCAGTTGTTGATGATGTTATTGAATCCAATCCAATTTTATATAATCAAAAAGAAAATGAAAGTATTGATCACTGTATTGTTATTAAATATCTTGAAGCAGTTGGAGATTCTAAAGTTGCAATGGATGAATATTATAGTGAATTAATGTTAGGTGGTCATAATAGAATTTCTATCCATAATATTTGTGAAGATTCATTATTAGCAACACCATTAATTATTGATTTATTAGTTATGACTGAATTCTTAGGTAGAGTTAAATGTTTAAAACAAGGTGAAGATAAATATGAAAAAATGTATAACATTTTATCATTATTAAGTTATTGGTTGAAAGCACCATTAACAAGACCGTCATATAAACCAATTAATGCATTGAACAAACAAAGAATGGCAATTGATAACTTTTTAAGAATTTTAATTGGATTAAAGCCATTAGATGAATTAAGATTTGAAGAAAGATTGAAATAAAAATGATTAAAAAAATTGTATGTATATTGTGAAATATATAATATTGTCTATAAAAGTACATGTATAGGTAGGTATAACTAAATTAACCAAATTGTTCGAAACATTCGATGATTGTCTTCAAACTTTCTAATAAATTATTAACAGTAACTCTGATGATTCTATCATTGACACCTTGAACGTTTATATTTAGTATGTTATCGTTTATAATTGAGTATGTAATTTTGGATTGATCATGTTTTAACACTGGATCAGGAGAAAGAGATTTTTCAGCTATCACTGCCTGGTTTTTTGATTGAAAGGGTATATTCAATTGACTGTGAGAAATAGAAGAAAATAGTTAGTATTATGAGAGGTGGGAAGGAAAATGTGCTAGCAGAGGACTTACAGTGATACGGGGAAGTCAGACATTGTGTGTTGTGTGAAAAAGAGGAAGAGAACTGGTGAAATAGGGAATGAATGGATGAAAAAAGAAGTAAGAATTGACACCATTCTAGTTGGATAGAAATCATGTTAGCGGGAAAGAAAAAACGAGTCCAAGTCGATCGACGCGAAACGCAAAGGAGGCAAGTCGCACAACCCAGACACTGTCGCACTGTCGCACTGTCGCACTGTCGCAAAATTGCCCTGTCCTGTCCGAACCGCTCCCCGCTTGCGCTCCCCGCTCTCCGTTTTCCGCTGTGCTCCCCGCGCAACGATTTGCCTAAAGGGGCAGGCGGAGCGACGAATCTTTCCGACAAGGGCGCGGAACTCGCCGAGAAGCGTTATCGCTGCGGCGCTTAGTTTAGCTTAGTTTAGCATCTGGCAACACTGTGTGGGGGAGGGCTGGGCTGGGCTGGGCTGGGTGCTGACTGACATCTACTGGTTTGACAATTGGTGGGAATGGTCATGGTCAAGTCCCGGTCGTGTTGAAGAGTATTTCAGTTAACCCCATTTCTTTGCCCTTCTTTCTTTTCTCTTTCTTCAATTGGTCACTATCTTCTTCTTCCTTTTCTCTTTTCTCTTTTCTCTTTTCTCTTTTCTCTTTTCTCACGTAAAATATCACACACACACACAATGTCTAATCCTCCTGTCTATACAACCACGAATGGCTGTCCTATCTCCGACCCTTTTTCAACTCAAAGAATCTCAATAAAGAATGGCGATTACAAGTACAACCCGCCTGTTGGTCCTTTATTATTACAAGATTTTAAATTAATCGATTCTTTAGCTCATTTTGACAGAGAAAGAATCCCTGAAAGAGTTGTTCATGCTAAAGGTGCTGGTGCTTACGGTTATTTTGAAGTCACTGATGATATCTCTGATATTTGTTCAGCTAAATTCTTAAATCAAATTGGTAAAAAAACTAAGATTTTTACTAGATTCTCCACAGTTGGTGGTGAAAAGGGTTCCGCTGATACTGCAAGGGATCCAAGAGGTTTTGCAACTAAATTTTACACCGAAGAAGGTAACTTAGATTTAGTTTATAATAACACTCCTATTTTCTTTATCAGAGACCCAACCAAATTCCCACATTTTATTCACACTCAAAAGAGAAATCCCCAAACTAATTTGAAGGATGCTACAATGTTTTGGGATTATTTGACCAAGAATCCAGAATCTTTACATCAAGTTATGTACTTATTTTCTGAAAGAGGTACTCCTGCTTCTTTTAGAACCATGAATGGTTATTCTGGTCATACTTACAAATGGTATAATGAAAAGGGTGAATGGCATTACGTTCAAGTTCATTTTGAAGCAAGAAATGGTGTTCACAATTTAAACAATGAACAAGCAGGTAAAGTAGCTGGTGATAACCCAGATCTTTTGACTGAAGATTTATTTAATGCAATTGAAAAAGGTGATTACCCAGTTTGGGATTGTTATATCCAAACAATGACTTTAGAACAGTCTAAACAACTTCCATTTTCTGTTTTTGATTTAACTAAAGTCTGGCCACATGCTGATTTTCCTTTAAGACATTTTGGTAGATTTGTATTAAATGAAAATCCATCAAACTATTTTGCAGAAGTTGAACAAGTTGCATTTTCTCCATCAAATACTATTCCCTCAATGCAACCATCTAATGATCCTGTTTTACAATCAAGATTATTCTCTTACCCAGATACTCATAGACATAGATTAGGTGCAAACTTTCATCAAATTCCTGTCAATTGTCCATTAAAGTCTGGTTTATTTGCTCCACAAATCAGAGATGGTCCGATGTGCGTTGATGGTAATTTAGGTAGTACACCAAATTATGCTGGCGCTTACAATTGCCCTGTACAATTCACCACAACAGCTAAATTATCACCAGCAGGTAGTGATGAAACTTACGAAAATGAAGTTGTTCCATACCACTGGGAAATCTGTGAATATGATTTTGTTCAACCAGGTAAACTTTGGGAAGTTTTAGGCAGAACTAATGGTGAACAAGAAGCTTTAGTTCATAACGTTGCAAGTCATGTGAAGAATGCTAAACCTTTTATTCAAGAAAGAGTTTGTGAATATTTCAGTAAAGCGAATCCTGTTATTGGTAAATTAATAAAAGAAGAATTGAGAAAATTAAGTAGATTATAATGAAGAAAAAAAATTACTTGATTACTATTTGCTTTTTTTAATTTTTGTGTTTCATTTTAAGTTTTTCATTTGTCTAATCTATTTCTCTTTATCGGTATTTATATAAGTTCTTTATAACCTTTTTTTAACCAATTACTGCTTGCAGTGCTTTTTACCCATCGCACGAAGATATTAGGATAACTAGTCCATCTCTCTAATAAACCTAATGTAAAGTCGTGGAATCTGCCAAATCGTGCCTCGACAAAACAGGCAAAATAACCGTTCATTGAGCGTGGGTTCCAACTTCCTAAACAGGCAGGCGAATACGTTTTCTGGCGATTGCAAAAGTGAGATAAGCGCCGGGAAGTTCGAGGAGGTTTAAATAGGAAGCACTGACAGCTGGATGAATGGGATGAAGAGAAGGGGTTCTTTTTTTCACTTGGAGGGAAAAGAGGAAGATGGTTGCGATTATTTGATTTGTTCAGATAATCTCTTACTTACACACACACACACACACAAAATGGCTTGCAAATGTTCACAAAAGGCAATGGAAATGAAGAGGGCTTCAGCTGCTACAACCATCACCCATAATTCCAAAATCGAGAAGTCTGCTAAACCATTAACCTCCTGTTGCAGTGGCAAGGGCCAACAAGATAAGCCAACCAAATGTTGTTGTGGTTCTGGTTGCAAATGCCCAAGTTGTAATACGACCAAGTTATAAAGAAAATGATTGCACTTTAAACACATAGATACAGCATAGTAAAGATCGGAGGCCAAAATGCAAAAGGGGAGTTTCTAGAAAAGACTACGGGTATAGCCTTTTTAATGTTATAAACTATATAAAACATCTAGCAAATACAATGTTATTTATTAAATTTTATAAAACATAGTTGTACATGTCACGTGACCGTATACCACGAACTATCTGTCGCATCACGACAGAACAAACCACAGTATCCACATTTTTTTACTGGTGTACGGAAGTTTCTTACTGTCCACTCGCAACGAGCGAATATTGTATTAGCACTCGAAAAGAAGACATGGCGAAGAAAACAGTAAAGAGGGGAATGATCATTACGAGAAACACACATTAAGCTCCGTGTATACTCCTCTCTTCCAAACAGTCAACTTATTAAGTACGACCCGGCAATCATGCTTTCTTTTGTTAACAGATCTTCTTCTGCTGCTGTCAAACAATCTTCAAGACGTTTGTTTGCAACTTTAGATTCAACCCCAAATAGAATTCACGGTGGTTTACAAGATAAAGATAGAATTTTCCAAAATTTATATTTACAAAACTCTAAAAAACATGGTACCCAACCATGGGATTTAAAAACTGCTGAAAAAATCGGTGATTGGTATAAAACTAAAGAAATTTTATTAAAAGGTGATAAATGGATTATTGATGAAATTAAAAAATCCGGTCTTAGAGGTAGAGGTGGTGCAGGTTTCCCATCTGGTTTAAAATGGTCTTTTATGAATCCTCCAAATTGGGAAAAGAATATTGGTCCAAGATATTTAGCTGTTAATGCAGATGAAGGTGAACCTGGTACTTGTAAAGATAGAGAAATCATTAGAAAAGAACCTCATAAATTAATTGAAGGTTGTTTAGTTGCTGGTAGAGCAATGAATGCAACTGCTGCTTATATTTATATTAGAGGTGAATTTTTCAATGAAACAGTTGTATTACAAAATGCCATTGATGAAGCTTATAAGCATGGTAAATTAGGTAAAAATGCTTGTGGTTCAGGTTATGATTTTGATGTTTATATTCATAGAGGTATGGGTGCTTATGTTTGTGGTGAAGAAACTGCTTTAATTGAATCAATGGAAGGTAAAGCAGGTAAACCAAGAATGAAACCACCTTTCCCTGCAGGTGTTGGTCTGTTTGGTAGACCAACAACTGTTGCAAATGTCGAAACTATTGCAGTTGCTCCAACTATTGTTAGAAGAGGTGGTGATTGGTTTAATTCTTTTGGTAGAGAAAGAAATTCTGGTACTAAATTATTCTGTGTTTCAGGTCAAGTTAATGAACCATGTACTTTTGAAGAAGAAATGTCAATTCCATTAAAAGAAATTTTAGAAAAGCATTGTGGTGGTGTGAAAGGTGGTTGGGATAATTTATTAGCTGTTATTCCAGGTGGTTCTTCTACTCCAATTTTAAATGCTGAAACTTGTCAAGAACAATTAATGGATTATGATGCTTTAAGAAATGCAGGTTCTGGTTTAGGTACTGCTGCAATTATTGTTATGAATAAACAAGCTGATGTTATTAGAGGTATACAAAGATTATTAGCTTTTTATAAGCATGAATCATGTGGTCAATGTACTCCATGTAGAGAAGGTTCTACTTACTTATCTAAAATGATGGATAGATTAGCTGTGGGTCAAGCAAATGAAAAAGAAATTGATCAAGCATTAGAACTAACTTATAAAGTTTGTGGTCATTCAATTTGTGCTATGGGTGAAGCTTTTAGTTGGCCATACCAAGGTTTAGTTAAAAACTTTAAACCTTTAATGTTAGAAAGAATTCATCAATACAAGACTGAACATGGTTTAATTAATGGTGGATTAAACCATGGTGGTTGGTATGAAGGTGCAGGAATTAAAGATGGTAAAGTTATTAACAATCCAATTCCAAAGGAAGCATTCCACGGTCATTAATTGCATATACATTAAATAATGCCATTTTCTCTCTTATTCATCTAATAACACATCTATACTCTATTTATATCGATTTTATTTATTCTTTATTCTTATTATTATTATTACTATTTTTATTATTTACATTTTCGCTCGTGACAAATTTTTTTGTTTGGAAAATAAGGGGTTAAAACTTATTAGATTTGCACTATGTATTTTGATAAATTATTTAAGTTAGTTTATAACTTGTCAATAATATCACAACGCAACCGTCAATTATAACGGAGATCTTCTAAGACAATAAAAAGTAGCGGAAATATTATCCGTTCAAACTGGAAACAAACAAAAATCTCTTCCACGTGCGAACAGAGTTTTCCTTCAAAGTTCGCATATAGCATGCTTTGCGATTCGTTTCCCATAGTGTTATTTTATGTTTTTGTTGCTTCTTTTTGGAAACACAACAAGAGAAATTTATAAAACATCAAGGCCCCATGAAGTTTTCAAAAGTCTTAGCAACCTCTCTCTTATTATCAGGCGCTTTTGCTATTTACCCACCTCCTGAAAGTATTGATAATCAGGATTCTGAGGCTTTAGTTACAATCCAAAAAACTCAACAAGAACCAGCAAACGACTTAGATAGTTCAATCAATTCATTAACAAATGCAGCCTCTAACATACAGAACTCAAAGTTTAATTCCTATGATACCCATAATAGTGAAACTTTATCTCCTTTCTATTCATTTTATTTAGCAATTTCAATGATTGTTGTTAGTGAAATTGGTGATAAAACTTTCCTTATTGCAGCAATTATGGCGATGCGCTATCCACGTATGATTGTTTTCTCTGCTGCTTCAAGTGCTCTAGTTATTATGACTGTTTTATCTGGGGTCATAGGACATATTTTACCACAAATTTTATCACCAACTGTTACTAGAGCTGCAGCATCAATTTTATTCTTTGTTTTTGGTATCAAATTATTACGTGAAGGTGTTTCCACTGATAAAGATACTGGTGTTGAAGAAGAATTAGCCGAAGTTGAAGAAGAAATTGCAGCTGTTGAATTGAATGAATTATCTTCCGATCTGGAAAAAGGTAAAACTGAAGTCAATCAGAAATCATGGGTTTCAAAAATTAAGAATTTAGTTTCATATATTTCATCACCAATTTGGGTTCAGACTTTTACAATGACATTTTTAGGTGAATGGGGTGATAGAAGTCAAATTACTACAATTGCAATGGCAGCTGGTGCTGATTGGGATATGATTATTTTAGGTGGTTCAATAGGTCATGTACTTTGTTCTTTATTAGCAGTCTTAGGTGGTCAATATGTTTCAACTAAGATAAGCTTAAGAACTATCTTATTTGGTGGTTCATTTGCATTTTTTATTTTCTCTGGTTTATACGGTTATTCTGCACTTACCGAGTAGTTCCATTAATATAGTGTATTAAAATAAAACATTTCTATAAATCATACATAAATTCTTATATTATACATAACATTCCTGTTACTATTTTTCATTTAAAATTTCTTTTACCCTTTCCTTAATTATTATTGAATATTTTTCTTTAGTTTTAATATCAGCTAATGGATACTTTTCATTAAGATAATTATCAAACTCTTTTATATTTTGAAAATTTGATTTATTTTTTAAAATTCCAGACTTTGAAGAGTTCTTAACTGCTTTAGAATTAATTAATCCTGCAATCTTTTCATATTTTTTTAATATTTTCAAAGTTAAATCTGTAGTGTTATGCGAATCATTATCTATTTTTTCTTTATTCCCTGCTTCATTTTGTGTAATCAGTTGGCTTATATCTATCGAATCAGTATCAAACAACTTTGTTTTTGAAATATTTTCAAACAGTTTCACTGCAGTCAGTGGTTTATCTGTAAGTGGATCAAAGTTTCTATACTTCATTATGTCATGATGTAAGTATCTTCTTATCAGTTTTTTAAAAGAAAAACTTGTATTACTATCAAATTTTACTATCTTTAATATAACAGGGAAAAAAACACCAACAATCCCGCACTGATGTTTGATGGTCGCAGTTGCATAAAGTGGTAGAGACATATATAATGTCATTCTTTGTTTATAATAGAAGAGTTGAAGAAGATTATTGGATCATAGAGAAATCAATATATGATGAATAGAATAGGTATAAGAGGATTTCATACGGGAAGACGCTGCCTTGCGGTGAAAGGTCCGAATTTTAACACACAAACTTTTGTTGAAGATATAATGAAGGATGGTAAATTTAGTGAGGAACAAGCTAAAGTTGCAGCTAATATTATTGCTAATTCAATTAATGATGGTATTGAACTTTATGCATCTAATTTAATTACACGAGAAGTTTTAAATAAGATGTCATATAAACAAAAAGTTGATTTTGCTAAATTAAAAGGAGAATTACAAATGATTGATAAAAGTGATTTTAATTCTATTAAGAATGAAAATGAAAGGTTAAGAAGTGAATTAGAAAAGATGAGAATTAAATTTAAAGAAGAGATAAATAAGAGTTTGAGTAGTGTTCGGTTAGATTTAAGTTTGGAAAAGGGTAGAATTAGGGAAGAGAGTAGTATTTATGATTTGAAAATTAAAGAAACTGATACAAGGATTAATCAAGAAATTTTTAATTTAAAAGTTCAAATTGATAGTGTTAAAACGACTGTTTTACAATGGTTATTTGGTGTTTGTGCAGGTACATTCTCATTGGTTTTAGCATATGCTAGATTGGTTAGTTAAATTAGGGATAAAGATATGTAAATTGGAATTTATATAAGGAGGTAAAAATAAAATATATTATAAAAGAAATTTCTATAAATTAAAGATTTCTTTTAATTGTTTCATGGTATCTTCTGGAGAAGTAACAGCATGACCAATAGTTCTTTCATCAGAATAAATTTCATAATCGTTACCACCTTTGTAAGATTTATCACCAAAGAAATGAATATTTTCAAAAGCTTGATCCTCTAAATGTCTTAAACAATAAGTTTTATCCCAACCGGTTGGAAAAACATCAAAAGAAATTTGACCACCAATAGAATAAGTTAAATCTAAATCTTTGAAGTTTTCTTTTAATGCATTGACCATATTAGTTCTAATATTGTTTGGTAAATCGAATTTTTCATATTCATTTCTTTCTTCAGTTGAACAGTTTCTACCGACTGGGGAAACATTAATCATACCTTTTCTGAACTCGATAAAGGTACCTCTTCTAAAAGGTAAATCTAATTCAGACAAGTATTTAAGAATAAACTTAGATAATTCATTATATTTATCTTCACCAATCCAATTAATGAAAGATTGAGCTTCTAAAGGTTTACCTAATTTATAAGCAGTTAAACCATTTTCAGAAAAACAGTAATCGAAGTTTTCTAAAACATCAGGACCTAATTGTTCTAATTGTTTAGCAAAATCGGAACCACCAACGAAACCGACAACACATTTTTTACGTAGTTGTTTCAAAAGTTCCTTCATTTCAGGAGAGATGGATAATCTTGCAGGCGTAAGGGTACCATCGACGTCGAAAAGACAGATGGTTTTTGGTTGTTCTCTATCAGCAAAAGACATTGTGTGTAAGCGTGTAAATGTAAGTGAGTGTAAGTGAGTGTAATAGATATGGGGAAAGTTGGTGCAAATAAGCAAACGGCAACAGAACAACCACAGCAATAAACAAACACAGAAAATCACGTCGAGAAAGAAAGAAAGAAAAGAAAGAAAAACGCGGTAAAAAACGACACGTTGCTGCTCGGAAAGCACGAGGCCGTGTTTGGGTGGAAAAGGAGGTTACGAGGTTGGGTTTGGGTTTACACAGGCTCTATACATGGTCAGTGTCCGTTGCTGCAGCTGTTGCTCAACTTCTGTAGTCTCCGTTAATGGTCACGTATTCGTGCGAGAGATCACAGGTCCAGAACTGGCATTTACCGTCACCTTGCAGACCTAAGTCTACCTGAATTTCTAAATCTGGTAATTCTAAAATTTCACTGGCTCTTTCTTCGTTCACTAATTGCGGTTCACCGTTGACTAGTAATTTCAATTCTTCTGTTCCGTCTGTTGGAATAAAGGAGACATTGGTCTTTGTTGGTTCAACTTCGATTTCGGAATAACCAATTGCACATAAAATTCTACCCCAATTTGCATCTTTACCAAACATTGCAGTTTTAACTAATGCAGAATTAGAGATTGAATTTGCTGCCTTTTTAGCTTCTTCATCATTCTTGGCATTTTTGATATTAATAGTAATAAATTTAGTTGCACCTTCACCATCTCTAACAACTAATTTGGCTAATTCAATTGCAATTTCTTTAAAGTTTTTTTCAAAAATTTCATAAATTTCACCAGAATTTTCAGTAATTAAAACACCACCACTTTGACCATTTGATAATGCTAAAATTGTATCATTTGTTGACATATCACCATCGACTGAAATACAATTAAAAGATTTGTTAACAGATTTGGATAATAAATTTTTTAAAGTATTTGATTCAATTGGTGCATCAGTTATAATTAAACCTAATAAAGTTGCCATATTTGGACAAATCATACCAGCACCTTTAACTAAACCAGAAATTGAATATTGAACACCATTAATTTGAAAACTTTTAGAAATTAATTTTGGGAATGTATCAGTTGTCATTATACCTTTAGCACAATTTAACCAATCTTCATGACTTGAACCAATATTATTAACGATATTATCAATTCCTTTTTTAATTTTATCCATTTGCAATCTTTGACCAATAACACCCGTAGACATTGTTAAAGTTTTTGAAATTGGGAAAGTTTGACCGTTATTAAGAGTTTTATCAACATAATTAATTATTTCATTTGCATCATTTAAACCACCATTACCGGTAACTGCATTTGCACAACCTGAATTAATAATAATTGAGTTGAAATCTTGATTGTTCTTTGAATCTAAATTTTGTTTATCAACTAAAACAGGAGCAGCTTTGAATTTGTTAGTAGTAAAACAACCAGCAGCATTACATGGCTTGGAAGAATAGATCAAGGCTAAATCTGCAGTGCCATTCTTTTTGACGTTGGAAGCAACGGATCCCACTTTAAAACCTTTTGGATAGCTACCAGAAGTAGGAATGTATTTGAGTTTGGATTTAAGGATTTCCATGGATCCGTAAGATCTCTTGGCAATGTATCTAAGCATGACGGTTGCGAGAGAGTGCAGTGACAAGAAGGAGAAGAAAGAACAATACACAGCAGTTCTTCTCTTCTTCTTCTTCTTCTTCTTCTTCTTCATACTCTTCTACTTGTTGGAAGAAATACTTCATCGACCAAAAGCTAAGCGCGGTTGCCTGTTCGGGAAAACATTTGGTGGGGGGAGTGTTTAGACACGTGAGAAGTTTTCTTGAATTGCTACGAAGTTTGTATGGGTGTTGGGTGTTTGGGAAGAGGTTAATGGTGGCTGGAGAGCAACGGATCGTGTCACGGGTATGGCCAGCATGGACAGACACAGCAGAATGCATCACACGCGTCGGACACGTGGACACAGGCCAGAAACAAGCACGGGCCCAAATTGCGACGGAACTGAGTCGGCGGATTCCATTATGCAAGTGTCCTTTGTGGAACCACCGCTAGCACAAACAAATATTGTCACGGGTCAGAGAATAGAGGATCCTCCATCAGTCAAGATTAAGAAGGAACTTGGGGCATTTACCAAGGGAACAAAAAACGCGTTGGAATCAACAGAAATACAGAAGAATAGACAAAAATATACAGATTCATTGCACAGCGGACACAAAATTGAAAGTGTAACATCTCTTAGTGAGTTAAGAACAAGTCTGAAAAGAAGCAAACCAGATGAAACTAAATTACCGGAAGTAAGAATTAAAAGAAAATATAATAAAAAGATTACTTCAAACTCTAAATTAGCTTTAAATAAACCTAAGGCATTCTTAGCACTGGATGTTAAAACCAATCAACAATCCTCATCAATATCATCATCATCATCATCATCAGTATCATCCTCTTCATCGCCTCCTTCTACAATCGACTCGACTGCTTTGAACAACGATTACTGTTCCTGTTGTGGAATGCCAGGTATGTTTTTATGTTGTGAATCATGTCCTAAATCTTACCATTTTCAATGTATTAACCCTCCTGTTGATTCTAATAATTTACCTGATTTTTGGTATTGTAAAGAGTGTATTAAAAAAAAGGGAAAAGATAATCTTTTTAATTCTGATAAATCTTTGACTTTAAACGTTGGTATTTATTCTAAATTATTCGATAATATAATATTTCAAGATCCAATATCATTTCAATTACCAAAGGAAATTATTGATTCTTTCCAAAATATATCTTCTGATAGATTAGGTGATTATAATGATGAGTCTTTTAAACAGCCTAAATCTTATAAGCAACTGATTAAAGAATTTGATGACCCTTTGTATGGCGTTTATAATAAAGATGGGGAACCTTATATGTGTTATAAATGTGGTAGTAGTGGATTAAATAATGAAATTATCACTTGTGATTATTGTTCATTATCTTGGCATCTTGATTGTGTTGATCCACCTTTAGCAAGTGTTAAAAAATTAGGAACTAAATGGAAATGTCCAAATCATATAGATGATTTATCAAGGCCAATTAGAAAATTTAAAGATCAATCAATTGTTCAAATCACAAATCTTAAAAACTTTGAAAATATATCTGGAAAATTACCAGTTAATTCACATATTGAAATTATCAATATTGAGGATAAATTAAAAAGTTTAAAAGATGAAGTAAAACTATTGCATAACAATAATAATTCAAATTTGAAATTTAGTAATTTAACGTTTCAAATTAATGAAGAAGATATTATATTGAATTTTATAAATTCAAATAAATTAAAAAAAATAAATGAAAATAATGAAAATCTTCAAACATTAATGAATTTAAAACCAAATTTGAAAGATTACGTTTTGAGTTTAGGTCAATTAAGTAATAAATCTTTATTTGATAATAATTTTAAACTGTCAAATTTACAAAAATTATTAAAAATAACGGATGATGAATTGAAAATTGAAAATAATAATTTTACAAATGATGAAATTAAAGAATTTCTAATAATAAAGAAATTAATTCAACAAAAGGGTAAGGATAAATTGTTGAATTTTTTAAATACTGCATAATTTTTTATTTATTTATTATATACTATATACATATATCCATATATTTATACCTTAGTTAATGTACACTTATTTATTATTTCCTAATTCTATATCATTCATGTTTTCAAAAAATGTATCCCTTAATTCAATCCATCTAGTCATATAAGTACCTAAGATAATCATAAACATCGCACTAATAAATTGTAGTAACCACCAGTATGAATTCTTAGGCAACCCATTTGCAAAACATACAAGTAAAAAATTAATGAAATGAATAGTTAATACAAAATCCCAAACCAATTTGGAACGTCCAATTATGAACGTAATGAAGACAACTGAGAGTAGTGCATTTAATAACCATAAAAACATTAACGTTAACCCAAAACTATTTTCAATAGATATATCTGACCATGATAACAACATACTCGTATGATATTCCCATCCTAACAGTATAGATGTTATAGAAAATGTAATTAATGCGGTAAAATAGTAAAAGATTTGTAATACGAGGATCTGAACCGTAAGTTTGTAGGTAAGGTTGGTCAATGCGGTATCGGGACTCGACAAGCTGGTGTATTTGGAGTATATATTAGACAGAAGAGCCATGGTATATTGTATTCTTTGCTCAGTGTTATGCAATGTAGTTACTTGTTCCCATAAACAATTACAGCCCGGGAAGAAGCCTCCTGCCCCCTCTCTTTCTCTGATGTCACTACTGTCGGAATAATATATTAAATAGCGAGCGCTCAATAGAGGAAGCACTTCATCCTCTAAAGAGATGGTATTGCCGATTCCGATTTGTGAATGAATAGTATGTATATACGT
>JAKTWG010000102.1:0-22419 GCA_030560915.1 Pichia sp. NRRL Y-12824 | reverse complement strand
TTTTTTTTTTTTTTTTTATTTTTTTTTTTTTTTTTTTTTTTTGTTTTTTTTTTTTTTTTTTTTTGTTTTTTTTTTTATTTTTTTTATTTTTTTTTATTTTTTTATTTTATTTTTTTTGTTTTTATTCTTTTATTTGCCCAAATAGGAAATAAATATCAGAAAGAACATCACACATCTTTCACTTACAACAGGTGGTCCCTTGGCCCAGTTGGTTAAGGCGTGGTGCTAATAACGCCAAGATCAGCAGTTCGATCCTGCTAGGGACCAGTTTATTTTGGGCGTGTGGCGTAGTTGGTAGCGCGTTCGCCTTGCAAGCGAAAGGTCATCGGTTCGACTCCGGTCTCGTCCACTTTCTATTTTTGAAAAAACTAAGTAATGATCATTTTTTTTGGTAAAAAATTACGTTTTAAACAATAAAATTATTTTATATTTAATTAATATTTATTATTAAAACAGAACCAGTTAACATTTGTTGGTCATTTTCTGATTGTGTAAAAAAATAATCTGATAAACTGATAGCAACATATAATTTATCCCTGTACACAAACTTTTCGATACAATCATAGCCAAAATTGGTAAATCCAGTCTCACTGTCCCCAACAAATAACAAATCTGTAGTAGTGTACTCATCATGTTTAGCATTCTTTTCAAGCAAAATATCTTCCAAATTTACAAGGAATAAAGCTCCACGTCCATCATTATAACCATTGCTTGATATAAGTACAATAGAATCAGATATTTTCACCATATTAGAGCTAAACATAGAATTAACAAACCTTTTATCAATAATAACAGGATTACTGAGATTAAAGGGCAACAATCTAGTAACCAAAGTAAATTGACCTTTAATTAAAGAATATAAATATGCAATACCACAAAGTGGACAATTATTATCATAAGAATAACCAGCACTGGACACTAAAACCCATTCAGTTCCTTCAATTGATCCAGTCAATACGCTATTAAATGCATACATAGAAGTTTCGTCAGAAGATTTTCTTGGCATTTGTTGGATAGTATTTCTTTTAGGCATGAATTCTGTATCAAGGTAAGTTAAAACTCCAAGATAATTACCCGAAATTTTATCAAATATAGATATAGCACCAATGGAATTTATACCTATAAGAATATAATCATTTGTTATTGCAAATGTTGTTCCAAATTGTTCAAAAGCATTAGATTGATATAGAGCTTTAGGCAACTCATACGTATGTAGTAAAATTGAATTGATATCTATGACAGGTATATTTGATAAAAAATTTGGTTCCAAGTGCTTGCTTATTGAACTATGGAATTTTTGACCATCCAATGCTAAGACAAGCCCCGATTGTGGTCTGCCTTCTTTGTCATCAGAAAACATTGATCCAATTATTAGTTCAGGAAATCCATCATTGTTCAAATCGTAGGAAATATCACTCAATATCGTCCATTGTTTCATACCTTTATTTCCTAAGACACTCTCGGTTTCTATTGACTCTAAAATAGCTATCAGTGTGCCACCAAGAAATACTTTAAATCTGGAAAAACCTGGTTCAGAAATTATTAAAAAATCATAACCGTTTAGTCTCCAATTAAACATTTTATGGCCAAATCTTGCAGGAAAGGACTGTTCAACTGAAAAGTTTGTAGAATTCAGTGATAGAAGATGAGAATCAACTTTTAAATATGTCATTGGAAAAAAGTGTGTATCACGGATTATTTCATTTAGAGGTAAAATATAAACAGAACCAAAGCTTTGTTCCAAAGGTGCCGAGATGGCAATACTTGGTTCATTTAAAAAATTGCCTATTTTAAAATTAGTTCCAAATTTTGAGTTTGATATTCCAGATGAAAGATAAATTTTATTATTTCGCAAAGGTAATAAATTCAAACTTGCTTTATTCAAAGCAATTTTTGAAAATAAAGTATCACTGTAAGTAGAGTCCTGTGCTTCAATTGGATGCTTTTTAAATAATGGTTTACAGATAGACCATGGATCTATATTTAAAGCATCAGTAAGCCATTCTTCTAATTCTTTCATACAAGGTTGTAAAGTACTAACGATCTGTTCTATACCCCCATAATAATAATCGTTTAGAAAAGTGACAGTAAACGGTGACTCTTTTGAGTCTATATTTATTTTTTGACCTGTTGTTCTTTCAGTCAAAACTGCAGTTATTTCAGCTTGTAATGCAGCATAGCCTCTATTCATGCAAAATTTTAATTTTGATTTAGTGATTTTATTGAATCCTAAATTATAATATATTTTTAAAATATCCTCAATTGGATAATCCCAACTCCTTCGTAATATATTCAACAATGATCTATGAGATTCTGCTGACAAATTTTCAAATTGTCTGTTTAAAATAATAAAATCTCCAACAGTATCTAAATAGCTATGAGCTTTCTGAATGTCTCCATCAAATTCTACATTGGATAGTATCTGTAACAAGCCTTGTTCAGATTGCAACGAATGCCAAGGCACATCAGCCACTTGATGAGTAAACAATCCGTATAAAAATGCTTCTAATTTATAGTTTTTCAAGCCATTGTTGACGTATTCCGTGTGGTAGTAACTAATTGCCGCTTTTAGAAATGGTGGCCAATGGGCATTTTCTGCAGCCAAAGATTCACCAAAACAATTATAAAACGCATCAGGATGAAAAGATCCTGCGTAATATTCCGATTGATACTCTTTCAAATGTAATGGAAGGTACATATGGCTTCTATAAGCCACGTTCAAATGAACGCTCACACCTGCTGATTCAACATGATTTAATAATTGCAATACTAAGAAAACGACTAATCCACAGCAAATCATCTGTCTGCCCTTCTATTTTATAATATTCACCTATATGTGGACATATAAGCATGCAGTATCCAGTGTACTTCACTTCTTCTATGGTTCAAAAAAAAAAGAAACCAAGAAAGAACAGAGCCTCCATATTGTAAGGAGATCGAGCTCGCAAAAATTCTTAGGAGTTCTTTGAAGCGACACAATCCAATTGAGATTCCCCATAGATAAACACATCTGCATGTTTGTAGATATATACGTCGAGATACAAAATCCAGGGCATTAGTTCTTAAGATAATTTTTCATTCACCTATCCACACAAGGTTTGAATATGGAATCGGAAAGGATTTTACCGAAATGGGTGTATATGGTATGTGGTACAACCACAATTTTATCAATATTGACATCAGTACTGGCCATATTTTTACAATTGAGAAACTATCGGAAACCATTTGAACAACGATTGATAGTCCGTATTCTTGCAGTTGTTCCATTATTTGCACTTTCCTGTTACTCAATGTTGGTCAGCTATAGAATAGGAAGTTTTATTGAACCCATAAGAGAAATTTATGAAGCATTTGTTATTTATACATTTTTTAAATTGTTAGTACTAATGCTTGGGGGTGAAAGAAAGATTATCTTGATGACAGTCGATAAACCACCTACATCACATCCATTTCCTAGTAGTTTATTTTTGAAAAAGGTGAATATATCTGATCCTAAGCATTTTTTAACTATTAAGAGATGTATCTTACAATATGTTTGGGTTAAACCCTTATTATATTTGATTATATTTGTTACTCGTTTGTTAGGAATATACAACGTCAATGATGTTTCATTCACCAGTATCTTTGTTTGGCTTGGTCTTTTTTACAATATGAGCGTTACAATATCATTATATTCATTAGCAATGTTTTGGAAATGTTTGTATGATGAATTAAGTCTTTTCAACCCATGGAGTAAATTTTTATGTGTCAAATTGATTATTTTTGCATCATATTGGCAAGGGTTGATTATTGGATTACTTACTTGGCTTGGAGTTTTTAATCATATACCTGAACTTGTAGTCATCGGTATTTTAGAAAATGATAATATAGATAATGGAAATCTAGGTATACAACTTCAAAATGGATTATTATGTTTTGAAATAATTTTTTTTGCATGGTTACATTGGAATTCTTTTCCATATAGTGATTTTACAGCAAGGAAAGTACCAGATGCAGCAAGAATGAAGACATGGGCTGCGATGAAAGATTGGATTAGTATTGGGGATTTAATTTATGACTTGAAGATCACAACGATGTATGGGGATAGTTATAATTTAAGAAATTTTGATTCTATGACTGATTCAACAGTTTATAACAGTTCTGCAACATTCAATCAAAAGATTTATCAAGGTTTGAGGGTTTCCGCAGATGGGAAGAAGTATTGGATTAGTGTTGAAGATGGTCAAGGTAACAATACTAGCAACAATAATAACGAGACCAACACTTCTATTTTTGAACATGCAGACGGAAGCATACGATCAAACAACGAGTCAGGATATGCGAAATATAACAAATATAAAAAGAAAAATTGTAATAGCAGTATTCATGGTGAAAATATTGAAAATCAGGCTAAGATACTACTTGGCCCTGCAGCTACGCCGAATTCCAAAACACCATTATTGCCCCTCTCTAACAGTGACGAATCACCTAGCAAAACATACCTGAGTAACATTGACGAATTATTTAATGACTTATCCAGAAATGGCAAAGATGGATTACACTTTGAACAAGAGGAAAACCCAGAGAACCCGTTTCAAGAAAGTTTGAATGAAGACTTATTAAAGGATGAGCAGTTATATCGGTACGTAAAGAGTCACTACTTGTCGGAGGAACAAGTCAACTACCCCGTGGAGTATGAATACAACCTCGTGGATTATTCGAGCAGAATCAATCGACTTCGCCAGGAGTTGGAGATTAACATTCGCACGTAAAGAAAAGACAAGACAAAAGAAAATGTCTTCTTCATCAAGGGACACGGTGGTCACATTGAGGAATTTGTTGGAGTCGGATCCACAGATATATTAAACAATTAAGTATACCATTATCTATGGAGTTCAGCATAATATTTTCTATACTGGTCTTTGCAATTTTCACTGTCCCATCTGAAGCGTTTTTTGAGCAGTTTTTTTCACAACAGCAACAACATCAACAAAGAGAACCATCACATGAAGAAAGGTATTTTTCTAAAGAATGTTCTGAATATCTATGCCCTGACACGCTAAGTTGTGTAAAATCGCCTATTGATTGCCCTTGTCCCTTCCCAAACAGTCAACTTAAATGTGTTTTACCTCCAAGTGATGATGAATCTGATGGTTCTTATTTATGCATAAGTACGGGGAGTCGAGATTGTCAATTTGTGCTTGATGCATACAAAGGAAAAATTTAATTTATGGAAAAGAAGGTGTATAAAAGTATAAATATATAGACATATGTATATATAATAAAATATATTACATTCTAGTACGTGAAGGAGCCCAACGTTTCCACGTTACTTCATTAACAGAGAAATTATTTAATAACGATAAGAAATCTGTATCATTTTCTAAATAATCATTCCAAATTTCATACCATTGATTGCTTTCTAACTCTGGGCCATTTACAAAACAAATTACCAAACTTTTCTTAACACCTGAAACAACTCTTGAAATAGCTGAAAAATCAATTAATGATTCAGTTTGAAAATTATCCATATTAATAGAATCATTTTCGTTAATAACTTTAATCGAGAATTCAGCATGAGAAAATGGAGGACCTCTTGAATAAAGAACCCAGTCACAACTAAATTTCAAACCGTTTTTCACACACCATCCTAATGTTCTATAATGATAATAAACGACATATTCATTTATTAAAATTGGACCAAATGTTTCAACCAATAATTTAACCAATTGTTTGAATTCAATATATTCATTATTGATTTTTACATTAATTAAATTTAATTGTAATAAGAATATTGTCTCACATGGATCTAATTCTAAATATTCTATATTTCTTATATTTTTCGAATCTATAATAACATCAAAATCTTCCATTCTTAAAGAATTTTCAAAACTTTTAGTAATTGTAGGAAGTGGACTATTTGCTCGACTTATTAGATCTGAATTAACACCACGAGGTCCTTTTGTTAATTCTTCTTTCAATTTACTTAACTTCTCACGTTCTTGTTCAAGTAAAGATTTATCATGAGTTGAAAGTTCACCATTGATTGAATTCAATTTAATTGATTTTTCTAAATTAAAATAATTTTCACGTTCTTTTTTCCAAAAATCACGAAGTTTACGTCGTTGTTTTGTAACTTCTTCACTATATAAACTATCATTAATTTTAATTTCATTGAAGTCTTCATTTTCTAGTTTTGAATTTAATAAACTATTCATCTTTTTCTGCATCCGATTCATCCATGTTGGTTCACTTCGACTCAACACACCCTTCCCGTAAAATCCATTATCCCATAAAAACATCATATCCATTGGATCCAACACTTTGAAAGACAAATCTGTGTATATATCAAACACGACATCGACAGGGTCAATGGATGTGAAAAGTCCTATTTTGTACACATGCAATAGTGTATCGTATACAGATTGCCATACTTCATAAGGGGTGAAGTATTTGTTGGAAACATGAACAAGAGGAATGCATAGTGGGACAGGACGGGGGTATTTCCTATTATTGTAGTCACGTTTGGACAGTTTGGACATTGTGATGTGGGTTGTTGTAATGTTACAGAGTGAAGCAGTGGGAAGAGTAAAGAAGAAAGAGAGAGAGAGAGAAAGAGAAAGAGAAAGAGAGAGATAGAACAAGAACAAGAACAAGAACAAAACGTAAAGGTTGTGGTCAGTCCATTTAGATATATGCAGATAAATAAAGAAAAAGGCGATTTATGCAAGATCCAAACTACACTACAATTCTACAATAATTAAAAGCCCCATGGTTAGTATCAGATACCGTTGTAGTCTATAATCTTATATCCTCCATCAAACCAGCCCGTTGAAAGACGGGGGTGAATGTGTCAGGAAAGAAATTAGTTATCATCATACAAAAACCGGGTTTTGGGCAGAGAATACAGCAGAGAACACTGCCATTTCCAGCGTTCCACTGAACGCCTGTGATGACTTCTGCCACCTCTGCTTGAGATAAAAAAACGTCTGGCCCTTGTTGAAAAGTAACTGGAAAAGGAGCAGGATTATCCCAACACTAATTACTTCAACAACAACAAACAGGAAAAACAAGCTATTTATATTCGCCCTTTTCTTTTTCTCGCCTTTTTCTTGTCTTGTCGTGTTCAAACATTCAGGGTTTCTTTCTCAAACACTTCTGTTTGATCATTTCTTTTGGCATGTTATTTACCCAGCTCGTGTCTGACTTAGCTCACACACTGGCCCATGCTCCCCGCTGTGTTCAACATACTACCATCCCGACTTTGCTTGCCCGGTACGTCCCCTTTCACGCCGACTATGCTCATCACGTTATAAGTACGGCTTCTACCGCAACCAATTACACTCGAAATTTAATTCATGGTTCTTTAACTGGTCCACAAATCCTTGTGCTTGTGTGGCCACCTGGATGTGGGAGTGAATTACACGGTCATCGTGATGAATGTTGGGTGAAAATTCTTTCGGGTGTGCTGACTGAGCGTCTAGTAAATTTAAAGGGAAAAGAACAATCGAGAAATCTGGTGTATGGTGCAGTGTCACATATCAACGATAATATAGGTCACCATTCCATGTGGAATCATACAAATGAACGTGTAATTAGTCTACATATCTACACATAGGTTATCTGTAAGCTGCACGCTAGTTACTTACATTTCTTGCAAAATATTCCGTCATGTCTCCATTTGTGTCTCCGTACAGCAATCTCCGGAGTTTGCTTAATGTTACACCTGTGTCGTACCTATGTTTCTTCGTCGTCTGCAGCCTGTCAACCAGTTTGCCTCGTGCATAAGTCAGTTTCTGTATTTGGACAGATTTGGAACCTGGGGTAGTGTTATATTCTAAATCAGCTAGCATTTTGTCAACGTAGACAATCTCACGTTCCACTTTGAGGTATTTTGTCTCTAAGTCAGCAAACTTTTGTTCGAGTTCACCAATCCGTAATGTTAGACCGGTAGCCATAACATTTTCCTTGGCCATAGTCGTCTTGTTGGATTGTACTGGTGTGATGTTCCTCATTTTGAGAAATTTAGATACCTTATCATCATTCCTAGACTTTTCAACATGCATTTGTGAAGCAGGTATCGGAGTAACTGTTTTACGTATTGGACTAGCTAAGTCTTTTGTACTCCCATTAAACGTTTCAAACAAATCATCATCTGCAGTAGTTGCATTAGCGGTAGCGCTAACATCAATCGTTGAACCTTCATCACTGGAGAATGTCTTTATTGATCCATCAGACATGGAATGTGACATGGACATGGTTACAATGTCAGTTCTTGATGAGTCGTATGTGTATGTTTCTTTGTATGCGATACCTGGAGTTATTGGCGAGTAGTCAGCGATAGAGCTGGTCATGGATGTGGGTGTTGCGGGTGTAGAGGAAGTGGATGGAGATTGTGGTGGTGGAAGTTCTGGAGTTTCTGCGAGTTCGTTGGACATGTCAATATATGGATTATGAAGACAGAAAATGTTAGAAATAAGATAAACAAAGAAAAAAAGGTGCTTAATTTAAACAAAGAAAATACACAAAAATTGTTTTCATTCGTTTCACGCGTGTTTTGAAAACTTGAAACAAAACATGAATTCTCAATTCTGAAATGTCAATACAGTTGTATGTTCTGCACACTACTGATTGTCTGCAACATGCTGACTTATTTTACACAATGTCCAAGTTTACAAAAATTGAAAATTTTGTAAACTACTTTTTGTTAAGCCTATTAAAATCTTTTGAACCGACTTGTTTATAAATTGTCTATCTTTTGATATGGTTACTTTTTCGTGTATCCGAAACGTGATAAGACATTTCGAGATGTTTTTGAATTGACTGAACTGGACGTTAGAACTAGTTTTTTTTTTACGCTGCATGAATGATATGCTAGCATTTTAACAATCGATTAAGATAGATATGACAATTATGCTAGTAAGACATTAGTTATTGAGAATTATCTGTGGGGTGACAGGGCACGTTCAATAAAAATTACAATTAGCTACCACAGGACCTGTTTTCCATCTAGTTATAAATATGAATTGATCATTTCACCTAGACATTACAGCAAGTTCTAATAGATCACTATATATGATGTATGAAACTTAAGATGTAAGTTTAAAACGTCTAGTCATAGTTTTAAAAGATGGGAAATTTTTTTATTGATTTTTGTTCAAAATTTTACAATGATATAACGTCAAAAAAAACGCATTTCTACTCTAAGGAGTTAAATCTATAGCAATATATACTTTAGTCAAAATATGTAACAAAATCTAATAACGTAAAATTTGTCAATTTGGAGAAAAATGGAAATGAAAATGCAAAAAGGGATATAATAATGTACAACAACAAATAGATCTGTGCATTTGTGCACTAGATCAGTGAAAATATTAAAAAGTTAAAGTTAAGTTGCCAATTTCAATCCCGATACATCAGTGACTGTGACTGTTGCAACAACACTTGTAATAGTAATGGTTGTATAAGGAGTGTCATCTGTGTATGTTGCACTTTCGCCATCTTGTGCGTACATTACATAGCAAGTACCACCTGCTGCTTGAGTTGCATAGGCGAAATATGATGGGGTGACTTCTGAGGAAGTTATAGTAGTTGGAGTTGTGGTAGTCGGAGTTGTAGTAGTTGGAGTTGTAGTAGTTGGAGTTGTAGTAGTTGGAGTTATAGTAGTTGGAGTTGTAGTAGTTGGAGTTGTAGTAGTTGGAGTTGTGGTAGTTGGAGTTGTAGTAGTTGGAGTTGTGGTAGTTGGAGTTGTAGTAGTTGGAGTTGTGGTAGTTGGAGTTGTAGTAGTTGGAGTTGTAGTAACTGTAGGATCAGTTGAGGTCGACGTTGACTTTGGTTCAAATGTTGATTCAGATGTTTGTTCAGATGTTGGTTCAGAAATGGAGGTTGTAGAACTTGGTGATGGAGTGGAAGTAGTTGAAGTGGTTGATGTCGTACCGGTAGACATAGTAGACGTACTTGAAGTAGTAGAAGTACTAGATGTGGTAGAAATAGTGGAAGTTATAGAAGTACTAGAGGTAGTAGAAGTAGAACTGGAACTTGAAGCTAAAGTTTCTACGGATTCGGAAATAATCAGGGAAGTTGAAATTGTAGTCTGCGGTTGTTCAGTAGAAGCATAAGAAGAAGTTGAGATATAGGTAGATAAAGAATGAGAAGTAATAACTTGTTGTAAATAAGTACCTAAAACACCATTAATTTCAGTTGTAACAGTTCTATAACCTGCAGGAGCGACTGTTGTATGTTCAGTTGTAGTGACGGGTTCAACAGTTGTTAAAGCAATTGCTCTTTTAACAAGTAAAAAGTCAAGCGGCAGAGCGATTGCTGGAGACGTTAAAGTCAGTAAGGAAAAAAGAAAAGTAAAAGAAAGAAATTTTGTAATTAATAACATTGTAATAAAGGAGCGTAGATCAGTTGGAAGTTTTAAAAGAAAGACTGTAGTTGGAAATAAAAGAGTGACTAGTAGTTAGTTGGAAAAAACAAGGATGTTATTAGTATTTGGTATCAATAATGGTAAATCGCTGTGTGTTTGTTTGTTGATGAAGGTGTGAACGAACTAAAACCAAGGCCGACAAGATTACACTAAACTATATAAGAGCAGAGCAGATCAGACTTCACAACACCCAGCCAACACATCCAGGACCCCTTTGTGCACAACACGGTCAGCACAGGGGCACAATATCGTCTTATATAGCTTGCATTGCAATACACACCAGCATATTTTCCAGCACAATCATTGCCACACAGGCCAGCCCCCTTCCCGAATAGGAAACTTTTGGGGAAAAACCCCATTGCGCAATTTTAATTCATGTCCCTCCGCTGGGCGCACTATTTTCCCGATTGGGTAATAATAAATTTAAACGGGGCAAAAATGAGTTTAAAATGGGATTAAAAAGGATAAAAGGGGCAACACCTTAAAAATTAAAAATGACCTGCGTCTGGGCAATGACTTTCTGCTGTTTCGTTTGCTGTTTCAGTTGCTGTTTCCGTCAGTGTTGATGTTAGTGTTAGTGTTGCTGTTTCTTGCTCTCTGATTATCTCACCACAGCCTATTCGCCACGTAGCGCGTTCCTCTCCCGTTCTTCTCGCGTTGTCGACGACTTCGACGTCGACTTCGACTTCGACTTCGACTTCGATTTTGACATGGACAATTGATAACACTCACACTTTCATCCACGTATTCTTGCCTTTCCTTTATACATACATTCGTAGCTTCACCCTCCCTTTCACACACACACACACACAAGCAATGAGATTTGCCCTTTTTTCTTCCATTCTTGCTCTTTCTTCCACCGTCTTTGCCGTCGAAGCATCTGAGCCAGCGGCTGCTGTCCCCGAAGTTGATGAGAGAGAAGTCATCACTGATCCAAATTTTGTCGCCACCCCAGAAAAGCCTTTCAATTTTCAAATCGATTATAAAATAGCATTTAAAGAAGATCCAGTATCAGGTTTAATTGAAGATTTTTTCAACGGTGAAACTATCGAACTCCTTTATGATTTCCATTCATTAGAACCTTCTGATGTATCTATCGTAGGTGTCGGTGGTGAATTATTAGATCCAATTACTGGTGAAAACAAAGCAAACATTACCGCTTCCCAAATTGGTCCTATCGATGTCTTAAATAATGATCATGCAAACTTTACTCAAAGAGTTGGTATCAATATGCCAATTGGTAAATACTTAATTGTTCCTGCTATTTACATCATTTATCAAGATCAATTTATGATGTTAGGTTCTAAAAATAAAATCATTACAGTTATTGAACCAACAATCTCATTTTTCAATCCTCAATTGATTCTTTCCGAATTAATCCTTGCAGCTACTTTTGCAGGTATCGCTTATTTACTTTACATTAACCTTGCTGCAAAGTATTTATCTGGTATCTTACCTGAATCTTTATTACCTGTTGACAAAAAGAAGAAATCTACAAAGCAAGCACAACCTTCCGAATCTGTAGTTTCTTCTACTACATCTGTTGAATCTTGGTTACCTGATTCTCACAAAAACTTGTCTAAAAAGCAAAAGAAGAAATTTTAATTATTGCAATCATTAAATTTTTATGTAAGTAGTACAATATAAAAATTTATACCTTATATAACATTTAATTTACATTAACTAATAACATAACATAATAATACCATATGGTTGAAAAACTAAAATTTTCATACTATCCGGCGTGCAAATGAATAATATAATGTACCCTCGTTTACATGCGGGGCTGTTGGGCATTCAAGGTCATTATTGTTCTTTCTATCTAAATCCCCCCAGAGTATACCACATACATTATGTCACTCACAAATAACTTACCACCAACAACCTATACTTTCAACATTACATCCAGAGAACAGTTGAATTCGTTGACATTTGATCAGTTATCTGTGTATAGAACACAATTAGATGATGATTTATCAATCTTGTTTGATCATTTAAAGGATACACTTCATGTTGATATGAACACACCATTACTTACAGGAGATGGATTCCCACGTTCAGATATAGATGTTGTTCAAGTCCGTTTATGTCGTGCAAAATTAATTAAATTACAAAACGATTATAAATGGATTTCCGAAACATTGCTTGATAAAATGCAACAAAAATTATCTCAAAACAAATGATAATTTACAAATTCTAATTCATACATAAATAAATAATTACACATGTATAAATAGCTAACTAACCACCGTGTAATGTACTGGTAAAAGAAACCAAATCTCCATCATCTAAAACACATTCTTCTTTATCTTCTAATTCCCAATCTGTGTCGTTAACTAAAACCAAAATACCAGGACGGACTGTATCTTCTTGAATAAACATATCTAAATCTCTTGCGTTGGTAATTGTACCTCCAAGATGATCAATAAGATTTTTGATTGTAACTTCATCGCCTTCACTACTAACTTTAACTTTGGCGGTTTTCATTCCACCAAAGACTTGATCCATACCTCCGAGAAACTCCACCTTGACACTGACCGTAGCACCGCTCATCTTGCTAGATTGTTTACACTTCTACCAACTCATGTAACCAATCATTTACCACCTTGAACATGTTTGAATGTGCAGGCTCTGAAAAATAAAAAATCTGCAATGTCTTCCGCATTAGGAGATTGAATGACTGATTTCTTTTTCGAGGTGTGATGATTGCGGAGTACCTGTTCTAACTATTGTACGTTTATATAGAGTTTTATATAGAGTCATTTTGTCATCCTTTTTCTTTATTTCTTTCTTTCTTTTCCCGTTTTTATTCGTCTTTTTTGTTCTCTTTTTTTTTCTTTTCAAAAACGCTTTGTACACAATAGACCAACCATGCCAATGCTGAAAGACCCATCTGTCAAATACAAACCATTTGACCCAAAAATCACTCTTACTGATCGTCAATGGCCATCAAAATCTCTTGCTAAACCACCAAGATGGCTTTCTACCGACTTAAGAGATGGGAACCAATCACTACCTGATCCAATGTCTATTCCTGAAAAAAAATCATATTTTCAAAAATTAGTGGAAATTGGATTTAAGGAAATCGAAGTTGCATTTCCTTCTGCTTCGCAAATTGATTTTGATTTTACTCGTTGGTGTGTAGAAAACGCTTCTGAAGATGTCTCTATTCAAGTTTTATCTCCATGTAGACCTGATTTGATTAAGAGGACAATTGAATCTTTAAAGGGTGCTAAAAAGGCAACGGTTCATATCTATCTTGCTACTTCTGCTTGTTTTCGAAATGTGGTTTTTGGTATGACTCCGGAAGAAACTCTTCAAAGGGCCACTGAATGTGCTGGATTAGTAAGGAAATTGACTAAAGATAATGAAGAGTTAAAAGATACATTTTGGGCATTTGAATTTTCACCAGAAACTTTTTCTGATACATCTCCGGATTTTGCTTTAAAAGTTTGTGAATCTGTTAAAAATGCATGGGGTCCAACTATTGAAAATCCAATTATTTTCAATTTACCAGCAACTGTTGAAATGTCAACACCAAATGTTTACGCTGATCAAATTGAATATTTCTCTCGTAATATTTCAAACAGAGAGACCGTTTGTATTTCTTTACATCCACATAATGATCGTGGTTGTGCAGTTGCTGCTGCTGAATTAGCACAATTAGCAGGTGCTGATAGAGTCGAAGGTTGTCTGTTTGGTAATGGTGAAAGAACCGGTAATGTTGATTTAGTTACATTAGCACTTAATTTATATACTCAAGGTGTTTGTCCAAACTTAGATTTCTCAAATATGGCTTCAGTTATTGAAATTGTCGAAAAATGTAATAAAATTCCAGTTCATCCAAGAGCTCCTTATGGTGGTCAATTGGTTGTTTGTGCATTTTCAGGTTCTCATCAAGATGCAATTAAAAAAGGTTTTAAAAAATACGATGAACAAGTTGCTAAAACTGGTGATATTACTTGGACAATGCCTTATTTACCATTAGATCCTAAAGATATCGGACGTAATTATGAAGCAATTATTAGAGTTAATTCTCAATCAGGGAAAGGAGGTGCATCTTGGATTATTTTAAGAAATCTCGAATTGGATTTACCAAGAGGCTTACAAATAGATTTTTCAAAATATGTTCAATTGGAATCTGAATGGAAAGGTAGAGAATTAAAAACTAAAGAAATTATTGATTTATTTAAAGATAAATATTTCTTATATGATGAACAAAATGAAACCGATATTGAAACAGTCGTTATGCTTGATATCTTCAAATTAGTTAATTACAGTGTTAAAGACGATCATAAGAGAAGAAATATCGTTGCAACTATTACTTCGAAGAGTAAAGAATTAGAATTAAAAGGTTCTGGTAATGGTCCAATTTCTGGTCTTGCAAATGCATTCACCAACTATTTCGGTATTTCCTTCAATGTTGTTCATTATAATGAACATACCTTAGGTAAAGATTCACAATCTAAAGCTGTTGGTTATATTGGTGTCCGTGTTGGTGACCACGAAACTATTGTTTGGGGTGTTGGTATCAATGAAGATGTTACTGAAGCAGGTATGATTGCACTTGTCAGTACCCTTAACAGTTGTATTAGAGATAAGCTGGTGAAAGTTTAATTATATACCTTATATATACAATAGATACATAAAAAATTCAATTAATTCATGATTATTTACATGTAGTAAGTTATTATTTGCCAAATATCGTGCTCGCCTTATGGGGATTTTTTTTATACTTTAAACCTTTTGTGATTGATGAGGTTTGCACCATTAACTCAGCCTATACTAACAGCAAATTATGAGTCAATTGAGCCTGAAAGATACACACTAGAGGTCTGTAACATTAACAACATCAACAATTATGCCAATGGAAGTATATATTAATGATGCAACTCGTACACTGGCCATATGCTCCAACAATTATGCATTAATCCTAATGGATAATTCTAATTATAGAGAACAAAACCTGAATCATTCAACATCAACGGCAGATGCCATACTTCCTAAATGTTTGATTGAGTTTGTACCACAAAATACTGTTTCGTTAAACACATTCCGAAAAATCCAAGTAGGTTTATATGGGTTTCTTGGTTTAATATGTCTCAAAGGAACAATATATGTTGGTTTTATTAGTGGAAAATCTACCGTTGGGCCAATGATACCTGATGTCAATGTTTGCCAGCTTTTGAACACACTATTTATTAATTTTAATGGTGAAGTGTTTTCATTTTCCAATCAATATGCATATGGAACACATTCACAAGTTCCAATACAACAATTGCAAAATCTGGAGGAATATTATGAGACTTTGGAATCATCTTCACCGACATCTCGTATTACCTCCATTATGAAATTACTTGAAACAGGTACATTTTATTATTCTTATGATACAGATTTAGCGGTCAAAGCACGAGATTGGGATATAGGAAACAAATCAGATTACAAATATACAACAGTTCAAAATTTACAGGATGATTATGCTGGTAGATTTGTCTGGAATAGTAATTTGATTAAAGAATTATCAATATTTAGAGGCAGATTATCAGATGAAGAAAGAATAATCTTTGATCAGGGTAAATTCTATATTACGTTAATTAGAGGTTTTGTTCAAAGAGAATATTTTGGTGCACAAGGGACAAGTTGGATGACTATTATATCGAGGCAAGATTCAAGAAAAAATGGACCTTTATTTGGTCCCGCATGTATGGATGATGAAGGTAACGTTGCAAATTATGTTGAAACTGAAATAATAGTATACACTGGTGATTATTTAGTGAGCTTTGCACTTGTGAAAGGTAATACACCTTTATTTTGGAAACTAGATAGTCATTTGCTGACAACTAAGATTGAGTTTCCAAGATCCCAAGATGCTTCCAAACATGCCTTTAATAGATTTTTTGAAACTTTATGTGCAGAATATAACATGATTTATGTTCTTGATGCATTAAGCACAAAAGGGAGTCAACCTGAACTTAGTGCCAAATATTCCAACGCAATCATAGAATTACAACATGATCGTAAAGAACTTTCTGTGCAATATAAAAAGCTGACACATAACGGAATGCTTGGAAATCGATTAAAAGGAAAAAATGATTATATAGGGCTATTATTACAAGATCAACAAATTCACATGGCACTAACTAAATATTCTGCATATCAGTTTGCCTTCAAAGAACGTAAATCAAATTCTAAACAACTAGGTACATTTGTTGTTAATACATTAGATTCAAATGACAGGGCCAATCATATTGAATGTAAAATAAGTGAAATGATACTTGAAAACTTATTTGGATCCAATTTTAGTGCTGAAATAAGGGTAAAACATAATTTGTTGTGGACTTCAAATGGGACTGCTTTGGGAAAGTTATCAGATACATACAATGCATCTATTAAAACAAAGAATAAAACAGGTGGAATAATAGGTAAAGTTGCAGAACAAGGTAAAAAGTATGCAGAACAAAGTAAGAAATATGTCGCCGGTAATTCTAATCTTAGTAATACCTCAAGTACAGGTAGACAGACACAATTTGATAAACTATTAGGGCGCAAAAATAAAGAAATTCAAGTTGAATTGATTGATCCAATTTATGATTATGTTTTACAAGGATTAAATGAAAGAAGTGACGAATTTATAACTTTTAAGGATTTACAAATATATTCAGTTACTTTTAATATTAACGCGGTTTTATATGATGGGGATTTGACAGATTTATTGTTTCCAGAACAAGATAGTTTTAATAAATATGATTTAATTGCTATTGCATTAGAAGAAGTCATTGAATTAACTCCAAGTAAGGCGATGACAATTGATTTGAAAAGTAGAGGTTTTTGGGAAAAAAAATTCAAAGAAACTCTCAATGGAAAGAAAAATAAAGAATATACATTATTGAGAGGAGAACAACTTGGCGGTATTTTATTGCTAATTTATGCCGACACAGATACAATTGATAATATTAAAAATGTTGAGACATGTGTTAAAAAAACTGGATTTAAGGGTATAAGTGCAAATAAGGGAGGTGTCGCAATTACATTTACCTTTTCCACACATTCTAGAATTTGTTTTGTTGCTTCCCATTTAGCAGCAGGACAAAGTAATGGTGAAGAAAGACACCAAAACTATAAAACTATTGCAAATGGTCTAACATTTAAGAAATGCAAAAATATTAAGGATTCAGATATTTTAATCTGGATGGGTGATTTAAATTATAGAATTAGTTTGCCAAATGAGACCGTTCGAACGATGCTACGTTACAAACCACCCGCATATTCAATGCGTAATCATAGTTCTGAAAGTATTGTTAGTGATGAAATGTACCCTTCTTCATCAGACATTGATACCAATAGCTTATTGGAAGAAATTGAAGTAGATGATGTTAATAATGGAAGGTTCATTCAAGAACAAGAGAAAAATATTGAAAGTGAAAATGAACATGATTTAGAGAATAAACTTATTGAACAGCGTGATATTCAATTAAATATTAAAAACGAACATGATGATCTGATATCAACTTCTATATTAATGAACCATGATAATCCAGATCATTCCTTTGAGTCCACCCTGTCAAATGCGGGGGAAAATACATTAAGAGAAATGAAGAAGGATTTTGGATCATCAGTTGATCTCGATAAACAGTCACCCATTAATGCAAATAATGTCAACAATGGAACTAATACGATGAAATTAGAACTGGGTGAAAATAATTTAGTTTTTAGTAGAAGTCAAGAAAAGCTTAACACATCACATACACAGTTAAGTATAACAGAAGAAAGTAAAGTTATTTCACAATTATTTGAGTATGATCAATTGAATTTCCAAATGGCGAACGGTCAATCATTCCCATTCTTTGATGAAATGGAAATTAGATTCAAACCAACATATAAATTTGATAAAGGTACCGACTATTATGATTCATCAGAAAAACAACGTGTTCCATCTTGGACAGATAGAATTTTAACACACACTAAGAACAAAAGAGTTACATCATTAGAACAACTTAGATATAATAGTATTCCAAAATATAAATTTAGCGACCATAAACCTGTTTATGGTATTTTTATAGCTAGACTTGAGATTGTCAATGCTGCTATCAGATCTGGAATTGAAAAGGGATTGTATGATACTACCAAGCAAAAGTTATATGCAAATGAAAGCAGCGGCGGTGTTCTATCACCAGGATTTTTACCTTTATTGCTTGTTGATTCTAGAACCAATAAAGCACTAAAACACAGTTTACCTGCACCATCAAGTAAGAATTCTAGGTGGTGGATATCAAAGGATAAGTTGGAGAGCAGAAACGATGAAAAAATTAATAAAGTTAAGATTAGATTTTCTGAGTTGGATAGTGGTGAATACATGATTAATCCAAACCTTCCAACAAATCCATTTGTGAAAACGGATGAAGTATTTTTCATCAAAAAGGAATGACTATAAATATATATTTATGTGTAAAGTTATATGCAAAATGTATTTAATCGAAAAAAAACCTTTACAAAATTGAAAACAATATTTTTTATTAGTACAAATTAAAAAAATTAAACGGTTTAATCGACAACTGCAGGATTCGAACCTGCGCGGGCAAAGCCCAAAAGATTTCTAATCTTTCTCCTTAACCACTCGGACAAATTGCCAGTTATGCATTTTGAAAATAACAAGATTGATTTGTTTAGGCTATACCAATCACGTGAGCCTTTATTTGCCAAGCTTATGAAGTTGTACGTAAGGATACTTGTTTTCTTTTTCAGGAAATTGAACAGTATTTTGGCAAAAAAGGTATTGGCAATCAATTTATGCTTACGTAAGAAGAAAAATGGATTTAGCAGTTCTAGAAGATAGAAGCTTCATAGTAAAACCTAATTGTTGATGTTGATATGATAACCCTGAATCTTCCGAATTAGGATGGATTCCCCTACGACATTCCCTTATCAAGATAACTATCCCAAAAGAGTTATCAAGCTACAGTGTTAAATATACACGCCAACCAATGTAAAGGAGTGGGAAATATTAAAAGGAACGAAGATTCCAGTTTTAATAGTTCTCATAATGTTTATTAGTGGGCTCAGCCTATTGCGTATCATAAAATAGCGCAACTTTTACTTTGCTACAAACGCCCTCATGGGTACTTAAGGGCTTGTTTTCCCACCTTTATTTCGCTGAGCCTATTCCATTTGCTTTTTATAATCTTATATAGATTTATATATTTTGCTTTTAATTAACCATAACAGTATATTTTAGAATGGATATAAACGCTAGGATTGTGTCATTGCAACAGGTTATGAGCACCTTTGCGTTCACCTGTCCAAAGAATTCGACTGTAATGTTGGTGTCTGCGCATAATTATCATCAATGGCATGCTAGTATCCAAACAGTTCTTGGTACGTATGGTTCGGGTATATTGGAGTATTTTACCGATGGAGATCTATTGATTCCTGTGGATACTTCTGAACCAATTGTTTTACAAATTACTTTGGTACTCAATAATACGGTTCAGGTTGTTTTGAACCATACTGTTAAACTTGAGATTTTGTCCAGATTTCAAGCGGAAGGCTTGACTGGAATTCAGTTGTTACAGGCCATTAGGCGTGATTACTCGGAATTGTCCGCACGTCAGCTTTTCAAAATGGCTCAAGAATTAGCTAACTTGTCATCCAAGCAGCCAGAGGCGGCTGCCAAGTTTTTAAGAAAATTTAGATTACAATTTCAAAATGAAATGAATATTGATCACTTATTTGGCCTCATGTATTTAAGTACTTTTAATTCAGAAGATGCAAACAGAGGGGTTTTGGATCATGCTGATCCTCATTTGGAATTTACTGCTGTTGAAAATGTTCTTAGGGATATCACAAATGCTTCAAACAATGCTCAGGCCCTTGTCGCCTCCACTAGAAAACCTAAGAAGCCATCTGATGAACTTATGTGCTACAGGTGTTGGACCAAAGGCCACAGATCGTTTGAGTGTATGTCTCCAACTCCTGTAAAGAAACCAGGAAAGAAAACAGGTGGTCATGAATCCTCCACTGATAGGTCATGGTGTGTAAGCAGTAATGTTTCCTCAACTGATCTTTACACATTGGATACTGGTTCAACTTGTTGCAATGACACAATCCTAGCGTTTATATCCATTCTAAAATATATTGTTATGATTAATTATAAGCAAAATATATCTATCTATATAAGATTATAAAAAGCAAATGGAATAGGCTCAGCGAAATAAAGGTAATCTGAACATTCATACATTGGATAAACCAACCATTTCAACAAATTTTGCAAACTTAATTCTTCCTAGACTCTTGGTGAACATATCTGCAATCATATCAGTTCTGCGGAAAGCAAATCAAACTTCTTAGTAGCAACATGATCTCTAATAAAATGATGTCTAATATCGATATGTTTTGTTCGTTGATGGTGAACAGGATGATTTGTGAGAAGCTTACAACCTTCATTATCTTCGTAAATAACGGGAGAGCCTGAAAATGGAATACCAATGCATTCAAGTAATTGTACTAGCCATAATAACTCCTTGACAGCATCACCAAGCGCCATGTACTCTGCTTCAGTAGATGATTGAGCAACAGTTTGTTGTTTCTTTGTTTTCCACGTGTTGGACTTTCAGTGGCTGTGTCTTAAATTTACTTTGAAGTTGTTTAAAGTCATTTTCATTTTTATTGTTTTTATTAAATGTCTTCTTATATTCATCTTCTGATGGCATTTCATTCAATTGTTTGTTCAGATCTTCATACGCGTTTAATCCCTTATTTAAAATTGGATTCAATATAACTGAAGATTTTGATTGTTCAGGAGCATCCTGTAAGTTGGATTCTGTTGACAAAGAAATCTGTGTTTTCATGGCTTCTGTATTATGGTTTGGTACTAATGGTGTACCTGGATATATATTCTTTTGTGGTTGGTAATTATTATATTGATCAGCATATATATCATAATTAACGTTATTATTGCTATTAAGATAATTAGAAGGATATGGATTAACATACGAATATTTTTGACCTGTTCTAATTTCTCTTCCATTATAAAAATAGTTTGAATTTTGATTGAATAAAATTCCCATAGATTTAGAATTTTGATATTGATTTATTTGATAGTTGTTTACTTTAATATCGATTTATCTAGTAACTCTGTTAAATATTAAATATGGATAATACATTAAGGATTACAAGACTTAAACAGTTGAGATCGGTTACAGTTATGAGACTGTGCGTATATGCTCACATGGAACTATCGGGCATTTACATCTTGTGAAGATCAATATATTCACAACATATCCCGCTATCGATGTCTTGTAATCTGACCAACATCTCACATTATTTATTTGTGGAAATGATTGTTGTGAATAAAGATGATCTTATCATCACTTATGTTTATCTAGAACTTATGATTGCAGAAACCCCAGGAAGGTTTCAGATTCCATGTTCCAAGACCAGCCGAACACAGACATGGGATCTGTTCTGTGTATATAAAAGGAAGAGAGTTTCTTCTATGCTACACTTCTACATTCATGTTGTATACTCTTTTATATTGTTTCTTTTTATAACCTTGATGAATAACAAGTATATCTACATAGTTTCATCTTGGGTAAACACCCAATCTTCTGTTAGTAGCTGGCAATTTCCACTCCAACAGTAATGGAAGATGAATGCCTTCTTCAAAGCAAGATCTGTTCTTTTCCCATGCTCGTGATTTTTAGTGTTCTGGGGTTTTCAAATATCAGAAAATCAATGCATAAAAAATAATTGTGCTAGCAACGCACCACTTATTGGTTTTCTGGAAGGCTGATAACAATTATATGTTCTTATCTATAATTTTTGATAGATCTTTAACATCGCAAAAACATCAAGAAAATGGGGGATAAAATGTTTAGGTTGAAAAGCTGAGCTGTTATCCGATAGCCGGTGGTACTCGGGTCACAAATATGCGAGAAAACAGTCCAACGTGATTTTCCAGACCTCACCAAAATGGCACCGCGCCCCCCCCCCCCCCCCCCCCCCCTTTTTTTTCC